>PNEQ01008756.1:0-46178 GCA_003012365.1 Medauroidea extradentata | reverse complement strand
TGGTCAAGGCGATGCCTCAAAACACAGCGAACTAGGCCTACAAAATACTCCACTATTGCACATTAGACGCAACTGATTCACAACTGACCCGTTGACGTGTGCGGACAGAAGTTTTGTGTCAGTTACAAACTAGTTGCAGATGCAACTGGTTGCCGACTCTAGTTGCAGAATAGTTGCTCTGTGTGCGCTAGGCCTAAAGAGTGGTTGGAGTGCGACGCCAAGGATCCCGGCTTTGAAAGGTTGTTGGATAAGGAAATCGTTCAAAAAGCAATGGGTGAGGTTCAGAGTGAAGAAGAGCGGCAAAGCGAGAGCGAAGAAGACGATGCTAATGCACAGGCGCGGATGACACACGAAGAGGCTTTACAGCACGTCGACGGACTACTCCATTATTTAGAGGAACAAGACGAAGACGCGCAGTTGGCTGAAAAACTAATGTTACGCAAAATTCAATCGCGGATCAAGAAAAAATGTATCCAAAGCAAGAAACAAAAACAATTGACTGACTTTTTTAAGAGGTGAGATTATTTTACATCTTACTGTATGGTAATACTGTATTAAATAAACTGATTTTTCATGTTATATACGTACGTACTTGTTTTCTCTTTTGTTCTCTTCCATTTTCAACATTTTTGCGGATTATCCGCGATTTTTGTTATCCGCGGTTGCCGCGCCACCCAATACCGCGGATAATCGGGAGTGTCCTGTATGCAAAATTAAAATTTAGGTTGAACTATAAACAGCCAACTAGGCTAGCAATGCAACATGTATCTAATGATATTTTCTATTTAGGTATTATGCACAGCGCATCCTGAATAGCATACCAAGATATATTAGCTTTGTAGTATAACAGATATAGGTCTTTCATAATTATGGGTTAAATACATCTTAAATATGCATTTAGTATTTTTTTAACTATGTGAGTAAACTATGTGTAAACTATGTGTGTAAACTAGGTGTGGGCTTGGTGTATGTTAATTGATCCCGAGCTCAAAATTTGTAAACAAATGTTAAGTGAAATTATTAATGTATATGTACTAATGGTTACTGTTGACTTTGCCTAGATGGTTGGCCAGTAGTAGCTTACCCGATTTTAACATCTGTAACTGAGCCGCTCTTAAAGTGTGTGTGTGGTCACGAAATTTTTATTTGTCATCACAGTTATCTGATGGGAGAAAAATGTAGAAACATTTAACTTGTTACTCCTTCCCTGATTTGACAACCCCACTTCTCCGATTTATAACATTCGCAAAACAATCTGCATTGTGTGGCAAATTACAGAACTCGGGATTGTATACAATGTACACCATTGTAAATAATTAAAGTGAATGTGTCTACCAGTATATGAACATAAGCAGAGTGTATATTTCTACAAGCATGTGTAAATAAGCAAACAACAAATTTAATATATATAATGGTATGTAAAATATATTCATATACATACTAGTACCTTAACACTGTAAATAATGGTAATTCCATATGTGAAATAATGAAACTGATACTAAAATATAACATAAAAGAAAAACTTAAATTCGCACAATGAGCTTTTTACTCGCGATTCACTCGAACGTGGTGTGGAGTCACGTATCCATTTAGAGTCGCTTCTACTTCAACGAATGTTGCAATGCACACACTATGGTGGCGCGGCGAAGATAAGTCCTTTCCCCGTCACTTTGCAGTCGTGAGTGGCCCAGCTAAGTGACTTGTTGCAGGGCATGTCCACAGGAGTTACGAGAGACAAATTAGTGTCAAAATACACTGAAGAATTAAAAGTTTCAAAAAGTCCATACAAAGTAACAAACACAACACAGACTAAAAATACCCGTAGCAAGTAAAAAGATGAGCAAGCTGCAAACAGACGAACCCTTCGCATGCAAGAATACCCGAAGGTCTTCAGCAAGATTTAAAGTACGAAAGACTGGTGATATCTGTGGCACTCCAACGCAATGTGCGTATAAGTCAGTGGAGAGTCACAGACATCACAAATAGGAGAAGATTCCGAACAAAGCAAGTGCCAGTGCATATCGCTAGTGTGACCGATCCGAAGATGTGTGAGGACATAGACCTGTCTTGTTAATAAAGTGAGTGTGTTGAGAGGGCGCACGAAACATGGGTCATTAGAGCCCACAGTTGGGATAAAGGAACGAAAACCAAGCTTCCACAGGAGGCAACACACAATCAACAACAAATACACAAAGTCAAACAAAACAGACACTAACTCCACAGGAATTAAGACAAAATAAATGTGTCAAAGCACATTAACAAATTAGGCATTGAAAAAAAGGTACAAAATAACAAAAACACAAAAGGTGAATATTCAAGACAGACTTAAACAGACCCGTCGCACATAAAAAGGAGGGCAAGCTGCTCGTACGCAAGATTACCCTGAGGTCGTCAGTAAGATTAAAAGTACGACGTACCTGGTCATATCTGTAGCACTCCAACATAATGTGGAGTGTCGCAGACAGGATAATTAGGAGGGGGTTCAGAACAAAGCAAGTGTCTGTGCATAGTGCGAGTGTGACCGATCCGAAGACCTGTCAGGAGGACATCCTCCTGTCTTACTAGAAAAGTGAGACACTTGGAGACAGCCGAGTCAGTAAGGGCCCGAAGAATGTTTGTTAGAGGGTGGAATGCCACTCCCTCTGCCATGAATCCCTGACAAAAGTACAGACAGCATGCAGCACATCACACAAAGGAACACGAAGGTCACACAGTGGAAGGCTGCGATTGTCCTTCGCTGCCGCGGCTGCCACATTATTGCCTGGAATGTCGGCATCACCCAGCATAAATAGGAAGATTACCTGTACACCAACATGGTCAGCCACCATAAATCTCTCTTTGATCAAAGAGATAAGAGAGTGAGCTGAGGAGCCAGTTATCAAGGCTTGACCCATCGAATCGGAACACACCAGAGACCTACAAAAGACCCCCTACCAATAAAACACACGGCTTTAAAAAGTGTACAACTCTTCCGTTAAAATACTGCAAGAGTCAAAAAACGTACCTCTCTGCACTTACTATAAAGGCACACGCAGTAGAGCCATCGGTATATAAGCAGTTAAAACCCTTAAAATTTGTTGACATAAAATCATTAAAAGGCCCTGGTAAATAAAAGCGGGAGTGGTCGACTTCGTAAAGTTCGCCAGATCAAGCCGAACCAACACCTGGTGCATCGCCCATGATGGTTCTGGGAGCCGTACAGGCAGCATATGCCATGGAAGGTTACTCCGAGAACGGGAGTGCAAGAAACGGACACACGAATGTTTGGTGGCTAGAAGGTCTGGTATCATACAGTTGAACATATGGTGGATGGTGAAAGGCATCATGCAGTAAATGGGATGGGTCGACAGTACTCGCAACCCGTACTGCAGCAGAAGCTGTTGGCGTCGATAATGAAGTGCTGGTTCATCGGCCTCCGCACAGAGACTCACGGCTGGGCTTGTGCGAAAAGCACCAGTCGCAATGCGGATTCCAGCATAGTGAACCGAGTCCTACATCTTCAACACAGATGGGCGTTTTGAAGAGTAGGCTTGACTACCGTAATCGATCTTACTTCGAATTAGAGCTCTGTAAAGGCGGAGCAACGTTTTCCTGTCTGATCCCCAAGTCCGACCACTAAGCATCTTTAAGAGTGCGATATCCCGCAAACACCGAGACTACGACGTTTCACACGATCCCTCCAAGAAAGTTTGGTGTCTAAGACAAGACCTAATAACTTCACATGGCCACAAACAGGCAAAGTAGTCCCTTTTAAAATAATCTCAGGAGAAGTAAACGCAACCCGTTTATATGTAAGTGCACTACCTGTGTATTTGCAACGGAGAAGCGAAATCCGCAGCTGTCAGCCCAATCAGTAAGTTGGTAGACAGCAAGCTAGATCTGACGCTCCGCAGCACACAGGTTGGATGAGCAACAATATATCATAGTCATCAAAGTACAGTGCACAGCACACTCGGGGACGGACAATAGATACAATGCTGGTGATAGCTATAGCAAATAGCGTAACACTCAAAATACTATCCTGAGGCACAGTGTTTTCCTGATCATACTACTGCGAATATGGTACTACATTTCGAACATGGAAAGTTCTGCGATACATAAAATTATTAGTAAATGAAGGAAACTGTCACTTCAGTGAAATTTAAAACTGAGTCACTGAAGTTAGTAAAAATATATTAATATGGTATATACTTGTTTACAGCGAATTACATTCTGGTAACTAGTTAACTGTGAATTTTTTATCCCTATGTGTATAAAATGTACTAACTAATCGTATTTTTTAATGCAATGAAAATGTTTAGATAACTGGGAGCAAAACTATTGTGTCCAATGTTTACATTCTATGTTTTCATTGTATATTTTTTATTCATGTAATTTGTAAAAACGTTAAAACATAAGATATCTTTAAACGCAACGAGACTGTTTAAATACTCGGGATGAATCTATGATGTACATTGTATGCTTTAGAGGTATGTTATTTGTATGTTTGACACCTATGTTCATGTTTTAGAAAGCAAAAAACTCATTTCGTGGTATCAAAGAAAAGCATGTTTTATTTTTTATTTTTTTAAAGCATGTGAATATTGTTATCGATTTTTTTTTAGTTCACATAGCAGTTCGTGAATATTCTTTCAAATTCTTTGAAAACGCCTGTATGTCAGTTTCTATTAAGGTTATATCATAAAGCTTTATTAAACAAGTCCAAAACTATTGTAACTATCAAAATGAGATATTTGTAGCATTTGTTTCTCAGTTGTATACGTATTGTAGTTGTGATACACTTTATTTGGTTTTCCAGCTGTCCATTTTTCATGTACATTTCAGTAGCATGATGGTTAGTACTTGTCTATTGTAGGTACTTTTTACGTGGTTTTCATATTAATCAATTTCGTATTTAGTAACAATACAAACTATGTCACAAAGTCTTTGGACTAAATTTGAGAATCTTTAGTGATTTTAATAGTTTCATATTTTACATAAACTTATTTGTGTTTTTTAACATATATTTTACAGTGACTAATGAAACTTCAATTGTGATTAAGTTTAATTTTTAAATGTTAGGACTAGAAATATCAAATCTCGGCTGTGTCGGTTACATAATGTAATGTAATTCAACAATACAAAGAATGAAACTACTTGCGAAGATGCAATTAATATTCTTTTTGTTTCAATGTAATAATAATAATAATAATAATAATAATATAGGAATATATTTGGACAAGGAAAAATCTACGAACAATACCTACTTTTCTCCATATAAGTAATTTATACAAACAAATGATTGATATTATTATTACTCTTTTTATTATTAAAAATTTCAAAGTGTATATTTTTCAATAGTATGGCCAAAATAATAAATATACTAGTTACCTAAGTATGCACGAATGCAATAATAAATTTATATTTCCTGTAACGCGTAGGTGCCTTGCTACAAATCTCTACATTAAAAACACATCATACTGTCCACAGAAAAATTCTGAACTAAAAGGATTTGTGTGCAGCATATTATAATGTCATCATATTTACTTACACCAGTTGTTTAGAAGTTTCACTTATCTTGAAACATATGAATTCAGAACAGATTTTAACCAAATGTGTTTCAGCAGGTTTTTGAGTGAAATACCATTTCTGAAATAATTTTTTCGCAATAACTAAGGCACGAACATCAAATGTGAAAAATCTGTATGATGCGCCACATTGTGTAGGATTGGTGGTTAAATTTTGAAGAAGTTTGTAAAAAATTTGATGTGTAAACCAACGAATTGACTGATACATTGCACATGATCTTTTGTGATGTGTAGTGTGGTACGCAGCTCGTGTCCCCGCTGTGACGTCATGACTGATAGCCAATGGTCTGCGAGCAGCCGGAGTGGCTCTCCCTGGGATATACTAACAGAACATTAGAAAGAAGTGAAACAACATGTGGTAAGATATTGAACAGAAGACAAGCAAAAGATGCAGAAAATGCAAAACTTGCAAGCACTTAAGGCAGAGGCCAGGTTAGGTATAATTATTAAAATGTTACTACAGATGTTACTGGTAAACAAAAGTGTTCTATATCAGATACAACTAGCACCAGCAAATGAAATCTTAAACGTATACATAATGAAAGTGACTTAAGTCTAGGCTTAGGCTATTATTCTGACAAAGACCGGGAATACATCCAGGACGTGTAAGGTGAAGAAGAAAGTGTTCGTTGTAGTGAACCTAAGCGGATATATATTAAACGAATAGACATACCAATGGAAAACTAAAATCAACCAGGTCAAGGAAAGTTATCTACCCAGGCCACGGCCGTTGAGGAAAAGGTCTGGACACTCGCCTGGATATTTGACCCCCTTGTTGTTTGGCTGTAGTTCACCATATTACCGAGAATATTGTGTTTTATTGGCGCTGATGTTACGGCGGTCGGACTAAACTCCACTCACTTCCTATCTGCTAAGATAAACAATTTATAAAAACGTATTTTTTATCAATTTATGAAATACTTTCTTCGCTCACAAATTTAAGAAAAGGCTCCAGCAATCTTTATTTACTTTATAAATTTAACAATAAAAAAAAGTGGACGGAGTTTAAGCCCGACCGCCCGGAAAACAGCGCCAGAAAGTACAACATTCTCGGTAGCTTGACGAATTATAGCCAAACAACAAGGGAGTCAAGCAAAACACATCGTTAGATAGGAGAGTGTCCAGACCTGTTCTTCTACGACCGTGACCCAGGCCCATGATGTTGCTATGGAGATTATTGTAAATAATGACGACAGCAATTAAGTAAACCTGACACAGATTGAACTACCAGCTACTACTGGCAATGAACATGCAAAAAAATAATAAAATGGCATAGGTGTATCAAAATTATGTCCAATGAATTAAAAAATTGATAAAAACAAAGCCAAGAAAAAATCAGGTCTGCTTTACATACCCAAAAAGGGAAATGAGATGCCTGGTAAAACCCCTCAAAATGTTTACTGCAGTAAGTGTTTCTATAAGTGCAGTAGTACATTCACAGACGATGATCTCCAGAAAATATGCACAGTGTATCAAGCTGCCCCTTATGATAGACAAAAAGATCTCATTTTAAGTAGAGTTCAATAGTACAAGATTGAAAGATGAAAAAGTGAAGAAGGCATTGCTGAAGAAAAGCCTGAAAAGAAGTTTAGCTATGTGTAAACTTTTGTGAAGGATGGTAAAACCCGAGTATGCAAGATATTATCACCACTATGTACAAGTGATGAATCAATAAAGACAGGTTTTTTGCACAAATCGGGTGTGGCACATTTGTTGGACCGGTCAAAAGAGGTACAAGACTTATTCTAACAAAACAAGAGAGTTTTGGACAGAAAAAATCATTCCGCACAGAGTCGTTTGTGGCAATGGAAAGCCACTACTGCAGAATTGATACGACGAACAGTATCCAGAAATAACTCTCAGCAATATAATTTGTACACGTTACAATCTGGACTTTACACTCCATCGAAGGAGCAGTGTTTAATATACAAAAGCATTCAAGAAGCCAAAGAGAGGAAAAAAGAGAAATTAAGGGATGTGTCTCTAGGCTCATATAAAGAGGAAGGAGGGTAATATTAGTATGGAAGAAGATAAAAAGAGAGCTAACACTGACAAAATTTCGTTAGTGCAAACTTCGACTAGAGATGGGTGTTATCGACTGAAATGTACTATCGACTATCTAAAAGATAACCAGTACATACTATCAACGAAAAAGTCTATAGTTTTCAGGCGAACTACTTTTTTGTTTTTACAGTGGGCTAAACTGTTGGCAGTGAGCAGCCGTGATTCAACGTGCACTGCCTCGGAACATGTTAATACTGTAGGATAACTGAAGTACAGAATATTAAAGTACACTATGTAGCAAAAGTTAACATTTGAATTAGATTTCCCATTCCACTCAATTTAGCAATTTCAGTAATTACAATTTAACAAATTCATATAGATATATAGATATATAGCTATGCCTTCAAACACAAAAGATTATTACACTAAGAAATTGTACAAAAAATTTAATTTCAAAAAAATTAAATAAGTAAAAAAATTACATGAACGTTATCTGACAAAGTGTTCATACAGCAAAATTGCTTGATTTTTTTAGTCGGGAAAACCGTTAATAACAGTATTCTAAGAGAGTAACGAATCATCAATTATAATTAAACACACACACATATATATATATATACATGTTCGTATTTAAAAGCAATGTCAAAGAATCGAGGCATGTTATTTTCTTCTGCAGTACTCTACTGAACAACTTCTACGTTCGCAAGGAGCATCCAAATAATGTCTGTGTAAATGACAGCATGACTAAACGAGGTAGTTGTATTTTTTAAATCCAGTGTCAAGAATGTCCCAAGGTTCACAGTCAGTGACATTGCTGGCTTGAAAGTATTATTACTAAAATTTGAAATCTTTTTTGCATTATTTACAAGATGCAGATGTTGGCCACATCTTTCAAATACATAGCCATACATATTTTTTTCCTAATAATTTCAGACAAATAACTACTCTTATCTTAATAACTATTCCTTGAAATATTATAGAATATATTTATTAAATCCTTCAATATTTTTTTTTGCAATAACCACATTAAGATTACAATGCAAACATTTACCTAAGAACAGGAAACATATGCAGTTACAACACAGTGCAGTCATCACTGAAATAAATAAAAAAAGAAAAAGGAATTCTTTTTTGACATATTTGTTTTGTTGAAGACGAAAAAAATAGTAGTCGTAAATGAATGGTAGACGTACCGTAGTTTTAAGTGTTAGTTACGTCCAGGTTGGTGTGATGGTTTGTGGAATAGAAAGTAGTAACGTACTGATAAGTTAGTCATAAGCAAGTAAATGTAATTAGTTTGTTTATTTGTCGGTCAAAATGTGTAACTTGTGTTGTGTTGATAATGTAATTTTGTCGCGCGAGTACCACAATTTGACGATAATTTTCTGGGAATTTTATTGTACGCAGGATAGTACGCGACGGTAGGTTTATTTGAAGTCTGAAAAGTAATTGTTGTTGGGTTTTTCATATCGTGAAATATGTGGTTGATATTAAAATTTTTTACAATGTTGTTTGCTGAGTTTTTAACGCGCTTGGAAAACGAATTTCGTTTAAAACGAAAAAGTGACGAGTATATTTTTTGGTTTTATGTATAGTAATGCCTGTGGCCAGTAAATAAGTGAACGAGCTGTGTTAGAGAGTTGTGTTAAATTTAGGAATGGGTTGGTATTAAATGGCTCGCACCTGAAAGTTTTTATTTGTTCTGGTTTGTTGGTTTGTATACATTGTACGTTCATCAGAGATGGCGTTGGTGTGCTGTGGTAGCGCTAGTAGTGACCGCTGTAGGAACTATTTTTGGTTGATTTTCTAGCCACTATGTGGCAGTGGAGTTGCACATGGCAGCCACCGTATAGTTTGATTACGTTTACCGGGAGATTTTATGAATTTTGGGAACTAAAGTATGGTTAAATTGCAGCGTTTATAAAATATAATAAGGCTGTTATAAAACATATTTAGCCACCTGAAATAATTCCGTCAAGAGTAAACGTTAAAAAGGAAGGAAGTTTGTTGTCACACACTTTTAATTTTTTTGTTTGTGCCAAGAGTCAATTTTGTCCATTTGAGTGCTACATTTTACAAGACACATTTTTGGACGAAAGTTGGAAGATTTGTGAGCACTCGTCAGCAGAAGAGATTGCAGTTTTTACGGGCGCAGCATGTTGCGGCCAAGAATATTTCGAAACGTTGGGAGTAGATGCCAGTCAATCTACTCTGGAGATTTTTCTACAAAAAGATGAATGTAATCCTTCCTGTTTATTCTTTTTTTTTTTCAATTTATGGTTTTTTTTTTGTCGAAGTAATGCAATTTTATTTTATTATCACAGTGGAGATAGAAATTATTTTGATCGTGTTTGACAGTTTTGGATATTGGTTAGTGTAGGTAAAGTGAAAAAGGGTTATGTATAATTTTTTGAGGCGATTAATTATTTGTTTTATTTCATAATGGTATCTGGGAGAGAGATTTAAGAGGAATAAGTCTCGCGGTATTTTAATAGGTCGTGGTACATAATTCAACGCGAAAAGCATTATTCTATAACTGAAGGTTTCTTGAAGCTAATTTGCGAAAGTTAACCAATAGCAAACCTAGGAATAGTTTTAGCCAACGTTTTAAACAAAATTGTTTCCAGTGTTACGAACCTTTGACGCACAATCTCTGATGCCGGAACCTCGTGCATTTAACTGCGGGGCAAGAGATCACGCGTAATGAATGAGTAATTCTGGATAAATATTTACTCATAAAGTTAGCAAATACCATTATCTAGGATTGTCATTAAGTATTTTATCCATATTGGCTTCGAAAAAAACATAAAAATAAATTTATGTTTAAAGCATTTATTTATCTACCACACACTCGTAAGATCTATTGATGGATGAGTTTATAGTCTGAATATGTGAGGTTAAGGGGACACGAGACGGTGGCCCTGAGTTAATTAAAGGGTACTTTACAGTTGGGAACTGTCATAACGTTGAGGTTAGGTGCAGTAACAACTCTAGGCGCACCCGAGTTTTTTTTTTTTTTTTTACAGCTTGGTGGGGTGGTGACAGTAGCAGCTGGTTCGAGTCGAGTGAGTGATTCAGAGAGCTGAAGTGATCCGTTGAGTGGAGTGGACACAGACATATGGCTCTGTAGCTTTTGAGTAACTGTGAGTGCTGGGGACCAAGGATAAGGGTGGCACAATAAATGGTTGTGGTAGGGACTTTTTCAGCGCAGCAGAATTTTTTGTTCTGTTTGCTCTACACCACCACGACTGTGTTGATGTTGGTGAAGTAAAGGTTAATTGTTGCCAAGAGAGGGCAGTGAGAGTTATTGTTGTTTAATATATGACCTTAGGTTAGATCAGCGAGGTAATGTTTTTGTTTTATTTGTGAACAAGCTATTTGGGTACAGATACGTTCTGAGTGCTGTACTAGTAGATGTTGAGGGCGGTGGTTTTTATTTTGCGAGACATTAAAGCGAGCTAAGATAATGATTTGTGGTTTTCCTCTCTCTGGTAAGATACATGATGAAGTAATGGAATTTAAATTTTTTCTTGTTATAACTGTAAATGGAGCAGGCGATTGATAGTTTATGTAGTGACTTTGAGGTTATCTCCATTTGTAGGCATTATGCTGTGTTAAGATGCTGATTATTTGGAAGAGATGAATATTTTAACAGCACATTCATTTCAAAACATTCAGAACACACACTCAGTCTATACTATCATACAAGCTGAAAAAATAATTCTTGCGGGAAAGCAGCCAACATCGCCCATTTGAACCATTCCGAGAGCGAATCAGCCATACAGACAAGTACCAAAGGCCATAACCACTAGCACATATTGTCATATATTGTAATCATCCTACCAATACAGTATCCCAACTAAGAATGTGTATACACAGTACTAACCATGGAGTCTAAAATGATTTCATCATCCTTCCATTTTATCCAAAACTAACATTAGTCATGATTATTTCCTGTCTGATTTAATTAGCATACTGAAGTAGCATATATACAAAAAAATTAAACCACATAAGTCTTGTAACCAGTGTTGAAAACACAACTACTTTCTACATGCATGCAAAGACCACAGACTGTAGTAAAAAGCTTGTCTCAGTACCTGCAGTGCCTCGCCAATAAGCAGGAACCCTTTCCTTTACATATGTTAGCATTCACTTTCACATTATCTTCACAGGTGAAAACTAGTTACAGATATTATCCATGCACTAGGTCCTGTATTGCTACAGCAGCAGAAAAAAACTGTATGCATTTTAAACTTAAAATGGTGGGTCCTACGCAGTTGCAACAAGACAATTTTTGTTTCATTGGTCATACTGCTCAAAAAATCGGCATCATACGTCCAGAACTACTGACGATATAAAAGTTATATGCGATTTAAGGGTGGCTACCCATGATAATTTCATTACAGAAGATATTTATGAGCTACTGATGCAAAATCGAAGATCCCCGATCGCATATAGCAATGGTCGAATTATGGCGATTTTGTCACTTCGTTTGCTATATTTAATGAAAATACTGTTTTTATTTTCCATTTTCAAGGGCCCTTACCACCCTTTATATTCGATTTAGATATATAGTGCGCCATTCATTTCCGGCTTAATTTTGATGAGGAATCACCTCCCGAAGTTTGTCGGTCGAATTCGGCACCACCATAAACATAAAGTAATAATAAATTTCAGGCATGGGAAGAACATCTCGCTTCCAAAATAAAGAAAGTAGGCGAAGAAAAAAAATTGTAGAAGAAATAAGATTTTTTTCCAACTGTGTCCCATATATAACAGTGAATGGTGACAGTGGCTGTTCGTACGTATGGACATGGCTATAATTCGTCATCGGGCCTGGTACGTGGAAATAACATGTATTTCATAGATTGAACCATAGTGGTTAATTTGTGACTGGTTTTTTAATGTGAATTTTCATTGTTTTGAAAATGGTTCCAGATATTAATTGCAAATGTGTATATGCAACATCTTTCTTACAGGGAAATTAATTTGTTTCCCCATGAAGTTACAAAGTAAACAATTTTTTCACAAAATTAATAGGTCTGATAAACATGTGTGTAGTTTTTGCAGGCTGTTATTATTGGACAATGAACCAATAAATATTGTTCTTGGGAGTGAAAAATAAATACTGTAGTATTTGTTCAATCGACAAATCCAAGGGCAAAAACTTTCCTGAGCATGTATGTTACCAAAATCATAGAGGTCCATCCACAGCTATGGAAAAAGATTTAATATGTGGAGGATTCAACCGAAGCATAGAAATGCATGTGGGTTAATATATAAACATTACAAAGGAGTTGGCGACTCTGCATTTATAGCAGCAATACACAGACGTGCAGTTTCGGGCGCTACATTACAAAAATCGAGTGTGCGAATCACGCAACAAGGGCCTTTTGCAAAAAAAAGTAGCTAGTGTCCAATACTGCATACCCATTAGAGCTAGGAATGTTTTTTACAACAGATGTCGAATTGGTCGGTTGGAACTACCTACACACACCCAATCATTCATTCCATAGACAAGTATAAGAGGTTAGTAGGAAAGTTGTCTTTGAATATAGACTAATGCGGAATGAAGATACAAATTACAGCATAGAATTGAAGTGTCCATAGCAATGAGAATGCCACTGTAGTGTACCCTCAAACTTGCTATGAATAATGTTCAATATTATATATTAGTATTCAGGAAGATATCATTGACAGCCAGTTCATATGTAATACTTTCACAATAAAAATTAAGGTACCACAATTACATTACCAACATGGATACTGCACTATCTCAAAATGCTGTTGATGCAGGAATAGTTGTACAATTAAGTTTTTGCAACAAGGAAAAAGTATTTATTGCCAAATTTCGTTGTTAATATTTGTTTGCAGAATCCCTACAATTGATACAAAAACTTGTTTTAAACTGTGGCCAATTATACTGTATGTTAAAAACCTCAACCATTGGAGCTATCTTGTTGCAAACATCCAAGAGAAAACTGTTTATCAACTTTATTACCCAGAAAAAATCATAAACGCCTGTGTAAAAAAAACTATTTTACATTTTTCAACGTAGGAATAAAATAGATCAACCTGTATTCTTTGAACATTGCGAGGAAAATATTGGCACACCAATATTCATTTGCAGAGTGTTTAGGAATATTATAAGATAGAATGTACTGCAAGGAGTTGTGAATGAAACGTCGCGAATAAAATTAAACTAGAATTTTTTCGATAGAGCATGCGTGGGCTGCAGTGTGGGGTAACAAGTTACCTGGTCTTACTATCTCTTTCCTCAGGTGTTCCATAGGTATCAATCCAATAGTGCTGAATAAAAAATATATAATAAAAAAATTATAAAAAAAGGTAGCAATAGTACGGAAAATTATTCACGAACTGCTTCAGACAGCAGAAAAGTGAACTGATTATAAAGAAAAAATTAGATTTGATGCGTTTCATAATACTGATCAACGCGACATGCCTGCTACCACCTCAGTAATCTGCCCTACTATAACAAACATTTAATTTAAAATGGCTCTTGTATTTAATTAGTAACTTGAAATTTACCTAGTTTGTTTTGCCCCTTGCTAATCCTTAGTTTATTATGGTACAGATAACATTATAAGTCTGTGTCAAATGTCAAATACCAACAGAAAATGTCTGTTCACCTACGTTCGCTGCAAAACTCTGACAATTTCATAAAATGATAGTCCAATATGGCAAAATTACAAATCTGAATTTTAAAAAAATTTCAAAATCACAGTCCATGTATTTACTAAGGCAGGTACTTATATTACTTTATCAATTACAGAGCTAGTAAACTAATTAAAATGTTAATAAAGCCAATTATACAGCTGCAATTCATTAAAATCTCACCAACGTTGCATCGGCAGTGACTTCATGTTCACTCAGAATACTAAGTTAGTGTAGAGTAAAATTCCTCTTGTTAAACAGGCAAGACTATTTTAAACGTTCAATTCCTATACATTTCGCCTTTCCCAGAACGAATCATATTTAGGAAGGATGCAAATATTTCCCCGGGATTCTATTTTCACTGAGAAAACCTACCATGAACATTTTCGGTGTAATGGAAGGTGCGATTTAAGAAATCGAACAGTTAGAAATTGGACGTGCGGTGCGAGGTGGTGTCAATGACTTTGGTACATACAGAATGCAGTTCCCAGAACATGACTGCTCACAAAGAATATGGTAATGTGTGCAAAATACATGGATGAAAAAGAGGCAAATTAAAGTGGCACATGCAACAGAGTAATGGTATCTCATCTCAAAGTTAGTCCCAAAACTTTTATGTCCTTTCTGTTCCTTTATTTAGGCCTGAATTTCCCTTGCAGCAGTAGTAGGTTAGTAATTTTGATGTAATATGTGCAGCAGCCACTTTTTCTTTTTATGTTAGTAACAGCATGTTGAAGGTAAACAATTTTTGAGTTTGTTGCAATTGACCGATTGCATTTTTATCCCTGCAATGAACTTACTTTTCTTAGTACAGTCTTAGGCATGTATACTTGTGTTTGAATATAATTAAGCCGATAAAAATTGTATTTGTAATAAATTTAGGAAATTATCAGGATTTAACCTCAAAGATACCAAAAGTTAGAACTGCATAACATTCAAACATAGGTTTTTTTTGTCATTACTGCCCCCATCATTACTGTCCCTATATATACAACAGAATGGGGACCTGAAGTTAAGTATCAAGAACACTAATGACAATAAATATCATATTTTGTTAACTTTCGAGAAGTTATCACAATATAAAATGGCTAAATCTACATATTTTAATCCAACATTAAAAATAACAATTTTGGAATCATTATACAGTGAAATTGAAATCAACGAGTGTATAACGAATACTCTGAAGTGCAAAATTATTAGGTAATTTAACAAATAATTTTACATCGTTGGGGAGAAATCTTATTCTGGTTATGGAAAAAAATGCTAGACATGTGGAGTTATTGTTTTTAGACTGAGTTTTCTGTTTAATTATGTTATCTTACAAATGTGAACATTTGTCTTGGGTACATGGCATGTAGCACCTTCTAACTATATGAATACCAATGATACTATTTTCCACTGAATGACCAAACAATTAGTGAACAACTAAATACAATGCATTGTTCGAAAGAACTTGCTGTTGTTGAAGAGTGGAACATAAGAGTAATTTGTTGTGCATACGGGGAATTTTTATGGAGATAATAGAAATTCAGAGAGATAAGTTAAAATGTAAGCAGCTGCATGTGCAATAAAAAAGGGAAATGAGAGGGTCAAATACAAAGAAAAATTGATGCAAAACCGAATAAGATACCACATGAATAAAACACGAAACAGTAATGGAAAACAATAATTGGTGATTACCAATTGTATACGCAAATAATCAGTTTCCTCTGGAACACGTCCAGCAAAAATCGGAAGCATAGTACTTCTAAAAAATGAGAATTAGCAGGAGTTATTTCAGTAACAAATACGGAGACAAATCAAAGGACATCTTGATAGGGGAAAAAAATAGATCTACAAAAAAAGAAAGTAGAATCAAAATTATAGCCCAGCTTAGGAAGCATGAACAAAGAATAAAAAAAACTAATTGGAAAATCAACCTTCATAACTATACAAATAAAAAGGTACAATGTGAAACCGAGTATTCCGAATCAAGCACACTTCCCAGTAGCCCTGATGAACACTTACTGGGTAGTTCTACAAAGACACAGTTGGAGTCAAGCATTGAACCAACTGTAATAGATCCCCGAAAATACACACTGCCAATTAATGACAAAGAAAGTACAGTAAGTAAATAAGCACGCAAATACGAGAAAAAACCTAGAAAATTCTACAGTAGTGTGTCCAAACAAAAATTTCAAAACACTAAGTGTCATATCCATCGCGAATGAAGCAATATCTACAATACTAAAGAAAGGTTCAAAGGAAGTGCGTAGGCAACTACTGTTTGGTGCAGCACTGCAAAAAAAATCTGCAAAAATTAGGGAATCGCGAAATGAAAATCAGAAACAAACCATCGCGTAGTAGCTTGCTTCAACAGTTCTGAAAGAGTACATTTTGACGTATGTTCAGCCATTGATCTCGCTCCGACGATAGAAGAACAAAAGAAAGTACAACCTTCAAATATAAAAAGAAGAAAACATTTATTGAGCTAATGACAAACGAAGAATATAGTAAAGGAATGTGTTTGCAGTAACGGAACAGTGTGATGGCACATGGGAAGAAAGAGTGATACACCATGCACCAAACAAACTTTATTTGAAAGACACAAGTAAATTTTAAAACTCCAACTTCCAAATTGGATTTTCGACATTTTGCAACAGCAAATCCTAATGAGTTGTTCCGCAAACGTTTATACTCGTGACAACTATAAATGCAAAACACTTCTCATTCATGCACTAAAAATAATTTACAAAAAGTTATCGATTTTTATAATTTATAGTGACAGAAAAAGGCCGCACATACTCGCATGTTTCCGTGGAGCTTGATAGTGGCACACAGACTATCTACATGCATTTTGCGCGGAAATGCACTCACGCGACATTTCGGCACAAAATTAGATTCCTCGGGCGAAGAAAAGACCAGTACTGCAAGATGACAGGCGGTAATCGATTAACCTAGCGGCCAGGAAGCAAACCAGGGCAGGCGGCTGAATTGAAAGTGTGGAATATGTAATTAGTTGCTTAGCGGCCTTTGTCCCTGTAAACTTTTGCTAATGATTTGTCTTTTCCGCCATCTTGTGTCCATAATATTTTATAAGTTTTGGTCCCGGTACACATAACCTCACTCTACTTACCACGATCCTGTAGAACGTTAACGGTGATAACGGACCCGTGACTCTGCCGAACCCACATAAATTCTGGCTTTAAAGGTCACCACCTACTATGCCAAAAAAACTTTCCCTTACCAACAGCCACCCAAATTTTATTCCGTCCTCTGTCACCTTAAGCAATAACACTCGAGTTCTAACGTCTAAACCACTGTTCTCTGCTATGCTACCATTTGCCAGAACCTTACCAGCCAACATGCACACGCCCTGACCAAATTAATCTACCAAAAATATATTTTACACTCTACATACCCGACTTCCAACCTTAAATTATTGTATTGACCACTCATCCCTTTTGCGCCAAGCAAACAATATACTGTCACACCAAAGAAAATCATCACACTGAACCACCGCGCATGAAACATTGGAAATTAGCACCAACAGATAGGTTTAAAACAACAGGAACACACAGCAGGCAAAACACAGTCAAAAAAACAACACAAAGAAAAACCAAACAGACTTAACTCCACAGGGGTTACGAGAGACAAATTTGTGTCAAAACACATTGACATGTTAAAAGGCTTCAAAAAGTCCATACAAAGTAACAAACACAACACAGAAAGGGAAATGTCAACAGACTAAAAAGACCCGTCGCACATAAAAAGGTGAGCAAGCTCTTAAAAGACGAATTTCTTAATAAAATAAATGTGTTATTTTGGAAAGTATGAGTCTTCTGATGCTGCCGAAAAATTTCGCTACTGTGTGCGATAGGTTTGAAAAAATAATGGAAAATGCCCAACAAATACAGATGTTCTCTAATTAGGATAACTGTGACTACTTTCAAAGAATGTTGTGAAAATGCTTAACGTAATGGAATGATATTCAGAGGAAGCCCATCTTCAAAACTTTTAGTGAAAAGTAACGTGTCATTGCCATGCCGGTAACTTCAGCCAATGTCAAAAAGGGTACAGAAAACATTTCTAATCACCAGAATTTGCACTGTTATTTTTTAACAGTACTTGTCATTTGCCATAATGTGGAATTGCATTGGTATGTTGTGCAGTGGTTTAACAAAGTCGAACATACATCATTAAAATCGCAGTAGAAAGTAGAAATTAAGAGACTCCAATCCAAAATTTGTGAACGGATACAAGACTTTTGCAAAACAGTAATTCACGACCTTTGGAAGGCAATGCTAAAAAGATAAAGGACACAAAGAGAACTGCCTCGTGTAAAACCAATTTGACATACATCAAAGGCAACAAAATTCAGTGGTGATGATTCAATGACCCAGATGAACCAGACAACATAATTCATCAAATATGTAATCAGAGAACAGAGAAACATCTCAGAACTGTATAGAAAATGTCATTATGAAAAAAAATGAAGTAAATTATGCTCTATCCTTAACTGGATTAGAAGTAAATGACAACAGATTTTCCAGACAGCTAACAAAGACAAGCAGTACCGTTACTGTGAAGCAACCAGACTGTGCTTGAGGTATACTTTTTTGATAAATCAGTTGTGTGTTTTCTAGGGTTTTTACTTGAGTTCCTGTTAATTATTTTTACATAGTGATGCTAGCCAGTGTTACAGACACTTCAGAAACCATAGCTGATCAGCCAAGCGTCAATTAAGTATAGGGCAGTGATGATGCCGTCATTAACTCTTTGAAGCACTGAGTGTAAATAACCACAAAGAAGAATACACTTGCTGCATCGCGGTTAGATCAGGTAACCACCTCATCTTGAATGTATACAGCTCCTACGCACGGCGGGTACCGCTGCTAACCACCAGAGATAGTTGCTAGAAAGCCCGCTAGACGGCACGGGCATGGTTACATCCACTCATATTTATACAGTTCGGCTCTTCGAGCGTATTAGCATCAGAGTGTGTGTTATTCGTAAACATATAACATTGTGTATTGATTGTATGTTACATAAAGTAAATTTTAAGCTGGATGTAACGTATGTATTTACAATCAACCATCTGAAGTGCACGTGAGTAGATGAGACATTTATATGAATATACAATTTTTAGAAATTTGCGTTTCTAAAGTGGTTAGCAGTGGTCAACGCAATACGTACATCACGTTACAACAAACATTATTGTATGTGTTCCGTGCAGATTATTATTTGATTGATGAGGATGTTTAGAAAACAGATGCCATAAGAAGTATCAGCTAAACAGTGCCTACATTTGTTTTAAATTTGAAATATAATAAAAACATTTTTATTGTATGTCAATATATTATTTATTCAGAATGAGGCCTAAAACGAGATTACAAACACAGAAGGATCAAGATGGCACTATCTGGTATTATAAATATTACATCAGGCTCTGAGAGTGAGATCAGCAGTGATGACTCAGATAGGGACCCTACATTTTCTATTGTAAAAGAAAAGTTGTATATTATATCAGCCTCAGATGATTCAGACTGTGATAGTGATGATGCCAGTTCAACCAATTTGCCTCTACCAGTTGTTAGAGCCACGCTATAATTCAGATTCGACGCGATCCTGTCGCGCTAAATGTTTCACCCATAAATGTAGTAGAAATTACTTCACCTTCATGGGACCAATCTCAGCGACCAATTGAAACACCTCCAGGTTTTTCCGAGAAACAAGGCCCAACTGACTATGTATTAGGCTTACAAGACAAGAGTCCATTATCATTATTTTCTTTGTTTATACATGATGAATAACTGGAACATATAGCTTTTCAAACAAACCTATATGCCACACAAGAAAATAAACCTTTCAAGCCAACAGATGCTGAAGAAATAAAACTGTTCTTAGGCATCAACCTGTTCATGGGAATGGAAGTTCTGCCCAGCTAACGTGACTACTGGTCTACAAAGCCAGACCTTCACGACTATTTCATATCGAATCTCATGACTGTCAACCATTTTGGGTGGCTCCTTAGTCACATTCACTTCAATGACAATGCAGTTCAACCAAAGCGTGGTGGGCAAAACTACGACCACCTTTATACAAAATTACGCAGCTACTCAATTTTCTTCAGGATACATTTGCTTAACATTACCAAGCTCATCAAAAATTAGTGGTAGATGAATGCATGGTCAAATTCAAAGGCCGTTCAAGCCTCAAACAGTACATGCGGGACAAACCTGTAAAAAGGGGGTTCAAAATATGGATAATGTGCGACTCCACAGGCTTCAACTTACGTGTTTAAATTTACACTGGAAAGCTGGAAAATCAAGTGGTGATTCGTGTTGTGTTTAGTCTTTGTGAAGGGTTTGTTGGCAAGAATCTCCTTTTGTTCATTGATAATTTTTCTCTGGATATGAACTGATGCTAACCTTGAAAGAAAACCAAATCTTTTGCTGTGGCACAATAAACCCACCAAGAAAGAATTTGCCACAGCTTACAGGCGAAAAGAAGATGAAGCGAGGCGAATACGATTGGGGACAAATAGATGCAGGCAATGTGATGTTCCGTTGGAAGGATCAGAAAGGAATTCCTCTAATTTCCAATTACCATGATCCTAGAGAAGTGATCACTGTAAAACGGAAGGAAAAAGATGGGTCAGTATCAGAGATCCCTTGTCCGAAGATTTTGAATGACTACAATGCTAATATGAATTACGTAGACAACTTTTATCGCCTCAAAAATGTCTACCAAGTTGACAGGAAGAGCAAAAAATGGTACACGCGGCTCTTTTTCTATTTTGTAGATGTTGCTGTCACCAATGCTTACATTATCTACAAGCAACTAGCTCAATAAAAGATGTCGCAAGGATTTTCGGCGAGCTGTGTATATAGGACTGCTGACAACAATACTCACACAGCCGAAAAGGGACAGTAGGCAAAAGCGAAGCATTGAATTCAAAAGAGTCACAAGCCACACGTGAGCAAGAACATCAGACTGCAGTCATCAGAACACCAGCCAGAACGTTCCATTTCAAAGAGGTGTGCCAAATGCAGTACAAAAAAGAAGCCAGTACGAACCATTTGGATGTGTTCCGTATGCAGAGTTCCACTGTGTTTGCGAAAAGGCAAAAACTGTTTTCAAGACTATCACAACTGAATAAACTCAGTAGGTGTTCTTATAACCTGATTTATGACAAAGAGTGTATTTTTATGCTAGGAAACAATAATTTTATGTGCTAAACTAATCACAGTTTTGGTTACTAGTTCTAACCACCATGCTCAATGAACACTTATGCACAGTGGTTTTTAGTATTAACCACCAATTATCTTTCATTATTGATTACTTTCGATAAATTACTGTTAATTATGGCTTGTGAATGTTTCCTTGTTGCATGAACAAACATTGTTTCATATAAACCGGAAATGTTTTGCTTTGAATTTACGTACATGCATGACTGGTCATCAAATATCATAAAGCTCTGTGCTTAAAAGCGTTTAACTAAGAGGCCCCAGTGTGTTGCCCGGCCCCCCTACATTAGTCTATTGCTTGTAGATGATTAAATTGCTAGTTATTACGCAATTATAAGTTTCAGGGGTATTTGCTACAATAAAAATTCCATGTTTGTTGTTTTAAGCCGAATAATCTTTTAAGAAAGTCATTTGGTCAATAAATTTAAATACTATAATTTTCTGAACATGTTATCACCTACAAAACCCACTCTCTAAATGTAAAACCGCTATTGGGCCTGGCGAAACAGTACAGTAACAGAAAACCGCGTCTGGATGCAATTGCTAGTGATTAGTACTTTTATTGTAATATTTTAATGTCAAATAATGTGTTCATAGGCCTTGACTTTGAATTATTCTTAGTTCTGTTTTCGGACAGCACATGAATTTAAAAAAAAAAAAATACTTGTGTAGAATTTTTCTGAAACAGAATAAAAATTCAAGCAACTTTGGACTCTTCGAAATTTTACCAAGAAATTGATATTTTCAAAGTTATGGCAGTTGGTAAGTTCTTGGTGATTATTTTAAAGATATGTAAACAAGTTCGGCCAGCTCGGCCAAGGTGCCGCGGAGGCGACACCAATAGGGGTTCACAGAGGTTACTGCAAGGTGTACTGCCGGTAATGTCTGATGCCAAAATTTAATAATTTTTTATTGTAATAATTATCCAGTAAAATAGTGAAATATGTCATTACGCTCAACAGAATTTTGCCTATTTTTCTGTAAATTTAGCTTAAGTATATTTTATTTTGCATCCAGGCCAGTTATTTGGTCTCACTAGAATGTTATAGAACATTTTACTGGAAGGTAAGCTGCCATGGTATCTTCGGACGCCATTGTGGTTACCGAGGCTGGTCACTTTGTTCTAGACGGTCGAGGGAGAAGAACGTGTGACGCATCGTGCGAACTTGGCACGTGGTAAAAGTATCTAGCGGAGGGGTGCGGACAAGGGCCATGATGGAAGGCGGTGAAAAGACTTCCTAGTATTTTTCATTATTAATTAACATTCATATATTGATGTAAATTAATGACGATACCGACCGAGTGGCCGGCCCACTATCGATTACTGAGGTTATGTTTTAATTCAGCACGTGCTAGTTTTCTTTGAGTTTGGCTTCGTTTTGGTTCAATTAATTTTCATTTTCATTTCATGTTTACGTGAAAGAGTAAGCGTCCGTATCGATGTAAGTGTGGTTGCGTTACTTTTTGAAAAAAAGAAAAATAGTAAAAATGGACTGTTGATTGAACCACGTGTTTCACTACCGTCAGTATGTGTCCACCCTTCGATACCACGAACTCCTGAGATAAGAGTAGCTCACCACAGAGCCCGGAGCATTTATGAGGAATAATAAGTTTACATTTTGATATTGTAATAAAATATGTGAGGTCCGTATCACCACATCGGCAGCATCACGCAGGAGCATCAGTACCACTACATCTATCGCCACAACACGTGGGGCATAGTACGCAGAGCATCAGTACCACCAAATTACCATGAACGGTAGGGATCACATAATCCAACCAATTTTAAAACTTTGAGAACGGATATTAACTTTAAAATTTGAACTTGGCATCTTATGTGTGGATCTCATATTAAAAGAAGACTAAATAGATGCTTTGTGTCTGGTGAATACATTGTGTAAGGAACTTCACATCCTACAAGAAAAAATAAGAGGTTGAGAGTGACAGTGTGGTGGTGTACACTCAAACTAGCACAGAATAGTGGGTTGTTCCGTAATGTCCAATATTACATCATTCATGGAAATCTCTTTGGTAGCCAGTCCATATGTGATACTTTCACTACAAAAATTAAAGTACATACTATATTTACAATACCTACATAAATGACACACAATCTCAGAATGCAGTTCATTTAAGATTAACTGCATAACATAGTTGTTGCAACAGGCAGACAGAGATGCATTCAGGAAAACCTTGTTTCTTACCAATTTTTGTAAGTAATATTTGTTCGCAGAATTGCTGTACTTGGACACAAATAGGTATGGCAATTTGGTAATGTACCTTTAAACTGTGGGCGATAAAGGCTAACATTAAAACCAACCATTGGAGCTTTTTGTAGCAAACATTCAAGTGAAAGCTACATACCATTTTGAGTCCCTATAAACAATCAAACCTCTTAAAACTTTATTTTTTTCATTTTGAAGGTACGGGCCATGTGGAAAATTAATGAGACAGGGATGCAACACTCCGTGGAATGTTTCACTCAATGACCAGCTGTGATGCTAGGTTCACAATAGTGTACAAGACGTGCATATGCAGCACAAGGAAGGATGAGGCATCTGTGGTGGCCGACTGAATGAAATTATATTCAGACAATTTTGAAATCCATCTCCACCTTACACACTTTTGTTTTTATCACTTTCTCCATCGTTTAGTATATAACTTAAAACAGCAAATTTTATAGTAAAAGATTAAGTGTTCATTTTGGCTGATGCTGTCTAAGAATTAGTCTTATGTGCGATAGGTTTGAAAATATGATGGTAGTTATAAACTGCAAGTTCTGAACAGCAAAGATAACGAAGACTCCAAGTTTTTTTAAGGAAGATGCCAAACAAACACAGATATATGGACTATGATGAGAATGACTGTGTATACTTCCGAAGAATGTTGTGAAGAGGTTGAATGAATGACTGATATTGTGGGATGCTCGACAGCTGGATCATCAGCACCCAAAAATTGCTCATAATAAAATAAGTGCTACACCAGTCATAGGAAGAAAAAGCATATAAAAAAGAAAAAATTACTCAACAGTCAAACAAAAGAATTGTGTGTTTATATATATATATATATATGTGTGTGTTTATATAGGGTCAAGTGGGGTAATTCCGACCATGGGGTAATTCCGACCATGGGGTAATTCCGACCATGGGGTAATTCCGACCATGGGGTAAATCCGACCACCAAGCTTTTCTATCCTGCCATACTAAAAGAAAAAATCAATAAAAAATTATTTATACTTCCTATGATGTATGTTATGTGTACATGGTATTGTCCTTGTGAAGTCTTAAGTATTTGTCAAACTATACTGCTTTGTTTGTTACAGTGCGAAAAAAACTGAAAATCTGTTCTGATATTCTTACAAAATAAGTAGAATTAACGCCTTGATATTTACATCCGGTAAGCATATTATTGATGAGCATGTTTGTTGAAATGTATTTTACTTTTTTTAAGACTACTTGATGTATCAAAGTAAATTGGTGATGCTGTACACTGTGGTCGTTATTACCCCATCATTAAAAAATTTGTGGGGTAATTCAGACCACATGCTTGCAGAATGATTAATTTCTTATTTTCTTGTACCATAGGAAAATGCCTCGAACATACAAGTGTAAAAAGCCTCGTCCTACTTACTCAGTAGAGGATGTAATCCAAGCAGTCCAAGACGTGAAGGATGGCAAACTATCCCAGAGAGGAGCTGCGGTCAAGTATGGGGTCCCAAAAACTGTTATTCAAGAGCGGGTCACTGGCAAAGTTAGTGTTGACACCATTGGAAGTGGGAGACTTAGGACTCTGAGCGTGAAGGAAGAACAAGATATCGAAGATTGTATTATTGCCAGGGCTCATTTTGGTTATCCTTGTGACCGCAGCGAATTGTTGAACTTAGTTGGTGAATATGTGAAAATTAATAGACCCGGTGAGAAAACTCAGTTTGCTGACGGTATTCCTGGTGAGGACTGGTACCTCGGGTTCATGAAACGGCACCCCCGCTTAAGCTTGAAAAAACCAGAACATTAACAAAAACTACGGAAGGATGCTACAAACCCTGATGTCGTGTACGACTTTTATGATAAATTGGAGGCTGTCTACAGGGAGAAGGGAATAACAGAACCTGACAAAGCTTGTTTTGTTTTTAATGCACACGAAAGTGGTTTTAGCAATGATCCATCTCGTGTTCGTGGCCTTGGTCAAAAAGGCACAACTCTGTCAAGAGTTTCTGGGGGATCAGGCAAGGAGTCGACAACAGTGTTGGCCTGTGTGTCAGCTGATGGAGCTGTTCTACCACCTATGGTTGTTTTCAAGGGAGCTGCAGTACAAGCAAGGTGGACATCTGAAAATGCTTATCCAGGCACACTGTATTCAACCTCCACAAATGGATGGATGGAGGAGCCAAAATTTTATAATTGGATATGTACTTGCTTCATACCACATGTTAAAAAAGTTCGGGAACTGAAAAGTCTGCCCGATCAAGCAGCTGTTCTTATTTTTGATGGACATTCCAGCCACATTAGTTTGAGGATATGTTCCGAAGCTTTAAAAAATAATGTGACACTTATTCGCTTGCCAAGCCACTTGACTGATAAATTGCAACCTTTAGACAAATGTGTGTTTGGCCCTGTTAAAACGAGTTAGGACATCAGGCTTGAAGAGCATGGTAAATGCAACATGGGTCAGAAAACAGGTCGTTTGTCGAAGTCTATGTTTGTACAACTTTTGGGAGAAGTTTGGCAAACTACGATGACTTCAGGTAACATCATATCAGGGTTTCGAAGTACTGGAGTTTATCCTGTTGATGGCAAGAGATTCCCAGAACATGAATATGATCCACTTGACCTAAGAAAATACAAGGAGAGGCAGCTTTTAGATGCATGTACTCTTCCATCTCACAGCTCAGAAAAAGAACCATGCCAAAACAGTTCCCTATCAAATGAATCAAATTCCATTCATCCAGCTCCTACAATCTTGCAACCACCAGGTAATTTAGTCCCAACCTGCCCTTCTCCTCACAAGCTTCACTTTCCTATACAATACCTGCAGTGCCTTCAATATCGACAACCCTACCAAATTTGAATGCAAACCACTTGTCTGCAAATAGGCCTTCTGCATATTCCAAAAATACCAGTCCCACACTGCATTCTGTCATCGAGGTTTTTGCTGAAACATTGAGACAACCTAGTATTCAAGAACCAGAAGATGCGGTACCAAAATCAAAAGCTCAGCTTGAAAGGAAGGTCACACCTCGACTGAAAATGATGAGGTATGGAGAAGTTCTGATAACAAAAGCTGTGATGGAGAGACTGGAAGTAGCTGAAACTGCCAAGATCAAGAAAAAGTCCACACAAGAAAGAGCTAAGAAACGAAAGGCAGCAAAAGAAGCACATAGTAATAGAAATGAAGCAGAGGATAAGTCAGAACAAATAACAAAGTGAAGAACAGAAAGACATCCAAATTGAGGATTCAACACACAGCTTCGGATTCCTCTTCAGAAGATGAACCGTCCACTTCAGATGTGTCAACCAATTCCTTAAGTGATTTGGATGATGAGTTACCAGAAGTCGACTATTTAGCACCTACAAATGAAAATGTGATTCCAGGGAAGTATGTGCTCATCACACTTGTAGGAGGTGCCAGAAAATCAACATGTTACACATATGCATGTTGTGTTCAGCAAGTAATCTCAAATGACGATGAATTTGAAGATGAAATTGTGGTTATGTCTTTAAAACGTGAAGGGTTATCATCAGAATTTTCTGTTGTTGAGAATGATGTGTTCACTATAAACAGAGACCAAATTGTTGGCATCTTACCAGAACCAAAACTGATCGAAAAAGACAGAAATATTATTTATGTATTTCCTGGGTCTATTTCTGTGTTTGAAAAACCATAGACCTACTCGTCACAAAGGAAATGTTTAGTTTCATTAAGATTCATTCTTCATTTATAAGTAATAATTTCAGTTTGTTTATGAAGTTGCAATTCAATCTGAATAGAGCCGGCTGATGGGGGATTATTTTAGTAGGCCCAATCAAGAGTGTTTTAAATTGTTCTAAAGGAAAAAATATCAAGTGTGTGTATATTTGTGATCTGTTTAATAGTATGTAATTGCTGAGTTTTACTATTTGTATTGTGCATATAAAATAAGGCTAAGAATATTAATTTACATGTGGTTAGTTAAATCATCGTAACATTGTGCTCATACTGGGGTAAAACCGACCAACTCAATTTCGTCACTTGGAAGCTGTCACATTCTAAGCACAAGCACTGATGGTCGTTTTTACCCCTGTTAATGTCACATGCCACTACATGGAGACTAAAACAAATGGTCGGGAATACCCCGGTTGTTGGTCGGAATTACCCCAAATTTTCAGATTTTGTCTTTTTCACTGGGGTAATTCCGACCACCAGTTTTCCACCACAAAAAATACACCTATGATCATACAATCACATCAATCTATCCTTGAAAGACCAAAGAATACCCTCAGCATGTATTCTGTCAAAATATTTTTTTTTACTTAATGTAGAAAAATATTTAATTTGAATTTTATAAAAATGGTCGGGATTACCCCATTCAACCCTAATATATATATATATATATACACATACACACACACACATACACACACACACATACACACACACACACACATACACACACATACACACACGTCATATTTAAAAGAGTTGTTCATACATACACATATACGAAACTAACAAACGAAACAAGGAACATGTATTTTTTCCAGCCCACATATTCGGTTACCACTGGACACTTATTGCAGATAACTGTACAAACAAAGGAAAAAGACTGACAACTTTTCAAGCAATTTTTGCTAGTCATGAGAGGTAGGAATTCATTTACAGCAGATGTTGACTTAGTCTGTTGGATCTACGTAGACAAACCCAATCATCCATTTCAGCAAAAAAGGTTGGTACGAAAGTTGTCTTTGAATGTAGACTGATGATGATGAAGACTCAAATTATAGCAAAGAATTGTCAATGGCTATGAGAAAAAATACGAGAGATTGAGAATGACATTGTAGTGTACCCTCAAACTTGCTATGAATAATGATCAATATTATACTGCAATACTAAGGAAGATATTGTTGACAGTAGTTCGTACACATCACTTTCACAATTAAAATTTATCTCCACGGATAATGCACTATCTCAGAATGCTGTTGATGTAGGAATAGCTGTAAAATTAAGTTGTTGCAACAGGCAGACATGTAAATACACAGAAAAACCAATTTGTTGCCAATTTTCGTTAGTAATATTTTTTTGTACAATCCCTACAACTGGTACAAAAATTGGTTTGAATCTGGATTTAAGAAATTTGCCTTTTAAATTGTGGGCTATATGTTAAAAACTACCACCAATGGAGCTTTCTTGTAGCAATCATCCAAGACAAACTATCATCTTGACTACCTAGAAACAAACACCTCCTGTAAAGAAAGCTTTCATATATTAGAAGGTAAGGAATGAAATGACAGATCAACCTGTTTCCTTTGACAACTGTGAGGAAAACTACTGGCACAGCTATATCCCTTCGCAGGCTGTTTAGCAAGAGTATAATATAGAGTACTACAAGGAGTATAGTGTATGAGGTAGTGTAGTGAATAAAATTATTTTATAATTACAGTGGAACCTCATAGCATTGTTCCAGTTTAGTTTTCCCACATCCATCTATTGTTTTTCATAGTTCCGACAAATTGCCTAGATAAACAATGTTAAAAAAACCACATGGATCGTTCACATATGCATAAATTTCCCGCATCGACCGTTCAGACATTTTCGCCAACAAGAAAGAAAAAAATAAACTTACATTTTACATACCTCGCTTGTATACACTTACCAAAAGAAACAGGTGTAAGCAAAGTATCTTAACCTCACAAGGCGAACATTTACCGCAGTCAAAAATACAGATGAACGTAATGTTTGGTTTGTTTTCACTACAAATTTCACTGTTATTGTTTCAGATATGTTTAGCAATCGTTCATCTTATTTTAAGAAACGTTTTACGTAGGCTACTATAGGTTGTGTGTGTAGACACAAACATTGCTGTTTTTTCGCTGAACAAACAACAAACATGTTGCCACAAACAGAAAAACCTAATTTTTTTTATAGAAGAAAAAATTTTAAAATTGATCTCCAAAATATTTTTAATAGATATCGAACACATATTGTGTATAAATTCATTTTGTTCTATAGTAAATGTGCGCTATTTTTTTCCTCAATAAGTTTAGTGAGTAAATTACAGTAACGTCAAGTGTTTTGGGAATTTTCTTCCGCCATTTTGTGCACTTCCGAGTACAGTCGAAGGCAGCCAAGTCTGAGAGGTTACGTTTCGTTTCAACTTGTAAACACATATCTTGTTCTTGTTATGTTTTCTGTTTAGATAGCAACAGTTTTGTGAATTTTGTTAACAAGCGGCGTATACTATTTTCATTTTAAGACCTGTGAAATGTGTTCATAAATTATTGCTGTAACTATGTCGCAACCTTCAAAATCTGTTCGCACACTTGAAGAATGTCTTGAGATAATAAAGGCGGTAAAGCAATGTCCCAGTGAAAAGTATGCTGACATCGCCAAATGTCTCTGATTGCCACCTTTGACATTAAACTTGATTGTCAATAATACAAATGAGCTACGACCATATTCAATACACACATATAAGAATGTATGACGTGGAAATTTTCATGTGGTGGACATATCAAAAATTATTTTTGAAGTAATTTGTTTTTAGTTTTTTTTAAGTGAGGCGTTGTGTGTTTCCCGCATGTTTCGTTTTCTCGCATGAATAGTTTTTTTCTCATTGGTTCCTTGAAAAATGATGGATAGAGGTTTGACTGTATTCACTAGAGCATGCATGGACTGCAGTGTGGACTGAGAAGTTACCTTCTCTCGGGCATTCCATGGGCTACATCAATCTTGTAGTGCTGAATAGGTAACGTATTATAACCAAAATAAAAACCAAAACTCTACATGCTTTTCCACAATTAGAAGGAAAAATTAAAGTTTTAGTTAAACATTTTCCTTTGCTGAAACTTGACACACTTTTTCTGTGACATTTCAAAATACAGTAAAACCACTTTATAACGGCCCCTCACGGTTCCCGGGATTAGGGTCGTTGTAAGATTTCGTACCCATTTGGAACATCTATATGTCAAAATAGGCCGTTTTCGCATTAAGTCCATGTTCGGTCATCTTAAGCAATAATAAGTCGTACATTTAAACTTGGCTATAAACGAAATTTTTGACCAGGCGTCTTTTAGAGAAAAGGCAATAGTGTATTCTACTCTCGGGGCTTTTCTTTTAGGCCGTGAACACTTAGAAAGTTACGTGCTGTGAGGTTACATGCCGTAGAGATGGGCGTTATTTAACGTAACCGTTAAAAATAACTGTTATAAATTTGTAACACGTTACTCGAGCAAAACGTTTCGCAATTGACACTGTTATTTTTGGAACGTTTAAAAGGACCTGGTTAAAGCTTATGTGGGACATGAAAATGTTCTAACCCAGCACGCGCATGCGCACAGTTCCTTCTTCGGACAACTCTTTCTCAGTCTTCAAGTCATATATCTCTCTCACGTGCGCGTGCGTAGATCCTTACTGAGCATGCATAAGAGTTATTTTTTGGAACGTCTTGACATCAGAACGTTACTAGTACTGCGTTACTTCTGACTGCTGCCGCGTTTGTTGTTCCACAAGCACAGCAGTTATATTTTTAAAACACTCAGTGCTCAGTCGTTTTAATATATAATAGTGTTTGTTTTACAATATCTGTTTTTATGTGTGTAAAGTTTGTAAATTGAGCAAAAGGCAAAAAACAAGCCACCTGTGAGCTTATTACACAGTTTCGGATTCCAAAAGGAAATTAACAATTTGTAACCTTCGTACTAAATCTTTGTGTTACAGCTCAACTACTAACTTAAAAAAAACTGTTACAGTTTCAGTTGCATTTATACTTAACTTGAGTAAAAAAAACCAAGTAAATTTAATAAATCGTTACGTTTCAAGCACACGAACGAAATTTCGTAACAAATATTTGTAACGTGTGAAACCTCGTTCCAAGGAGTCTCGATGAACAGTTTTCAGTTACACATTCCAAAAGTAACACGTTACTGGAACGTGTTATTTATTTGGAACGGGAACGTTGGAACATGTTACACGGAAATAAATGTTTGACACATCCCTAACGTGCCGTGTCGCTGCTTGCTTGTTATTGGCCAGCCGGGAGGATAGACTACGATGAGGCGGGGGAGGTAAGTGCCGGAGATGGCTGCGCGCGCATGCGCCGATCAATACCACAGCCACAGCAGCTGTTTTAGTCTGCACGTCAGCCTGCTCTGCTTTGAAACCGACTGAAAGATAATCGCGGGCGTGTACTGTGACGTTACGTTATCGCTCAGTTAAAATATTAAAGTTACATGTCAATGTGTAAAATATTTTGTTTATGACAAAGAAAATGTAACAACGTGGCCCCCACTTAAAAGTGTAGTGTTAGTTAACAGCATAGTCGTAGTGGTTGTACAAGCAAACGTTTAAATTTATTAAAGAGTACGCAAGGAAAAACAAATCATGAAAAAACTACAAGTAAACTAGTAAAAAACTTACCAGATATAATATCCAACAAACGTGATAAATTAGGCAGATAATTTGTTTACCATTATCACTGCGTTGACAGGACACTAAACAAACACACAATAAAATAAAAGTCTGACACATTAAAGGGCCAAACAACTGTTTCCTATTTTTTTTTTTTTTTAAGTCCGCATCATATGCCATAGTTTTTTTTACGTTTGCATTACGTCCTTCCTTCTGCATTGCATTAACGATCTCGTCCCTCATTTTAAAGATCGTAAACAATGTTGATTTCGGGATGCCGAACTCCAGTGCAATCTCTGACTTCGGCTTATGTGTCGATTCCACCTCCTTGACTATTTCATACTTCTTCAGAAGCGACAAGCCGACTCGCTTTCCACTCATTATGGAAATATCGAAAGCCCGTATTAAGTTTTAAAAAATGTACAGGTCGTCAAAAATCGTTTACAGATACAAGCCTAATAATTGTAACCAAATTGAAAGTCAAAAAAACTGCGTTTGTCGTCAATAATCGTAACCAAATCGAAAGCCAAAATAACTGCGTGGGTCGTCAATAATCGTTTACAAACTCAAACCAAATAAATTACCAAATTGAAATCGTGAAAATCAAAGCGTAATAAGTCATAAATTGTAAAACACCAAGAGATATCCAAAAGTCGCGCAATAAAGTCGTTATAATAGAGCAAACAGAGAGCGTGTAGCATATCTAACAGCAAGCGAGAGAACACTGGGCACGTGAACAAAGGTGGAGAATGCCGAGCGCGCCGGGTATTCACATGAGGAGAGAGGAAGATAAAAGTACTGTTACGGCTGGAGAGAGGAAGATAAAAGTACTGTTACGGCTGGAGAGAGGAAGGATGAGTCACCGCTTGCCGCGTGGAGTGGAGTACAGTTCTCACCACTAGAAACCCAACACGGCGCACAAAAACTTATTTTTTGCAGATTTCCTTAAAATTTGAAATAAAAAAAAATTAAAAAAATCACGGTTTCCCAAAAACGGGTCGTTATAGACAGGAGGTCGTTATAAAATGGGCCGTTATAAAGAGGTTTTACTGTATAATGATTCTGGATGAAATAAGCAGTTAAGTCATAGCTGTCTACAGTAACAGATGATTAGTTTATGTTCTGGCAAAAGACAAAGAGGCTGACAAAGTGAAACTGACATTTCTTCACCCAGCAGGATCATCTCCATCTTTCTCCTATCCCAAAACATCTGATGTTCTGTGGAAAGCATCAATAGACATTCTGTGCAAGGTCAATCCAGTGTCTTCAACAGGACATACAATCTCCTCGACAGTGAAAATAAAAAAGTAATTGATATATTTCAACAATACAGTGTTTGAGGGAGACACTTCACATAATTCCAGACAGTTTAACATATCCTTGGGAGTTCTGCAGCCTAATGTAATGGTTAGTAGCTAACTAATTATATCATTTATTTGTCATGAAAGACAATTGTAACTTTTGAAAGCATATAATTTACACAAGTTGCTAATTTACAGTAAGAAACCATTCACACAACAGTGTCTTGCCTCATAATTCATGATCCCATACAGATCCCAGAGGTTCGACTGCTTGGACACCATTCCCTACTGCCCAACCGTCATCGTTTCAGTTGATCGTTGTTTGTGTCAGAGTATTGTCGTTTTGTTGCAACTGCAATGTCAAAGAAGTTGTTTAGTGATGAAGACGAAATACTCTTAGAGTGTCTCAGCAATTATTGTGTGCTATTTGATCATGAGAACCAAGACTTTCTCAATACAAACAAAAAACAGCACGTGGAAGAAAGTTGCAAAAATTGTAGGAAAGGATGGTAAGTAAAATAGTTAAGATAAAGGGTTGTGTATATGTAAAGTTAAAACACAAGTAAAAAAATAGAAGCAAAATATACATTTTTATACAATGTGAAATATGTCTATTAATAAGTTGATAACTACTGCAATTCGATAACACAAAATAGACACATTATATAATATTATGCCTGCTCTGAAATATGTAATATGAAAGGTAACAATACATAAATGACCAATAGTTTAGGCCTATATAAACTTCAATAAATTATGAAATATCCAAAGTCTATATTTGCTTGCTGTACTTAAAAACACAAATCAAAACTTTATTCATTAGTGAAGTATTCTCTAAAAGCAACTCTAACACAAAAACTTTCTCTTTCAAAGTATCCTCCGGATCGCGGTAGAGCAGTCATTCTAGAAATGCATTCCGGAGTACATTATGTAAGCAACAAAAAGCCATAATAAGTTTATCACATGTATCAGGTTTTACAGAAAAAGGGGTGTAGAACACACGAAACACCTGACACAGAAATCCAAATACATTCTGTGACAATCTGCGAGCACATGACAGTCTGTAGTTGAAAAGAGATTTAGACATGTCCAGTTGAGCTGCTAAGCGTGTATAACCAACCCTTAGTAGGCCATTGGTACTCACGAGTACCATATTACTCTTTGGCCCATATAATTTTTATTTATTGTCCGAACCCTTCGTTCTGACCGTCGGTACTTACAGGAACCAGCAATCTAACAGAGAAAGTTGTGTTTGTTGGGTTGGTAGTAACCAGTCATTTCTTACATTTGCTGTAAGTCATTGTTTACATTCTGTGTTTGCGGTCGTGTTGTTCGGAATTTTCCACGGTGATTATGAAATGTTTTTATTGAAATAACTGCAATGTTGTTATATCTATATTATAGCTTGTAGTTTTAGCTACAAAACAGTTACAAAACAGAACTTGAAACCTCTAAATCATTTGCTTTCGAAGTGATTTTATGTATGTGGACTTGAAAGTACAGTCGGTCTGTAGAGTGGAATCCACGAGTCCTGTTGGAGTGAGGATATGTTTATGTTTTGAGGTGTGTGTTTTCTTACTATAGTATCAAAAATCATGGTAAATGGCTTCATTTCAACAGGAAGAGTTATTAGATGAAGATTTGTTTGTTGGTGTCGGTTTCAATGATGTCACAACAGACGTTGAGGAAGAGAGTGAAGGAGAAAATGAAACAGAGACAGTGTTTGACAGGATATTCAATAGGGAACTGCGAAGGAAAACAGTCATCGAAGAGCCAGAAGAGGATACTACAAATCCCACACCCAGCAAGAGTAATACAGCACCTGATGAACCCAATCCTATGCCTCTTAGTGAGAGTGAGTCGGAAAATGAAAATGATCCTGCTGCTGTAGAACCTAGAAGAAGGTGGAGGAAATTGGACAAAGACCCTTGCATTCCTATTTATTCTTTGCCAGAAAAAGCAAATGAAAATATGTTTTGCACTTGTAAGACAGCAACAGATGTGTTTGTTGAACTGTGTGACTCTGTATTTCATAATGTTGTTTATAATAGCAATCTTTATGCTACTCAGAGTGGGAAAAATTTGTGCTTGAGTAAGGAAGAATTCATGGTATTCACAGGGATAAATATGGTTATGGGAAACCATGTTTTATCATCGTGGAAAGATTATTGGTCGACAAGCACAGATCTTGGCGTCCCAGTTATTTCATCTGCAATGCCTCGAAACAGGTTTGATGCAATTTTATCAAATTTGCACATCAATGACAATGCCAAAATCCCGCATGACAACAAAGACAAGCTATACAAGTTGAGACCCATGATTGATGGCTTCAACTATGTGTTCCAAAAAGCATATCATTGCTCTAGGGAAATGGCTGTGGATGAAACCATGATTCGTTTCAAAGGCAGGTCAAGCATGAAACAATTCAATCCAAAAAAAACAATAAAGAGTGGATTCAAAATATGGAGTCTTGCAGATAAAAAAGGATACGTCAAAAAATTTAGAATATATCAAGGCAAAGACGACACCCTTGAAACTGAATTTGAAAATTTTGCATTGGGAGAAAGAGTTGTCTTACATCTGACAAAAGAGGAGTGGGGGAAAGGAAGGCTGGTGTTCTTTGACAATTTTTTCACTTCTTTGACACTCCTTGAAAAAACTGAAGACTGAAAACGTGTTAGCATGTGGAACCATTAGGAGAAACAGGAAAGGCATGCCTCAGTTGTCTGAAGATAAACAGCTGAAGAAACGTGGAGATTACGATTATAGACATGCCAACACGGGGTTGGCAGTCTACAAATGGAAGGACACTAAGTGTGTTTTGCTTGCATCCAACTACCATGGTTCTGAGGTGACAAGTGTAATGCGTAAAAATAAGGATGGGACCAAGCAGACAGTGCCTTGCCCGCGTGTTGTAGAAGACTACAATAAATACATGGGGGGTGTCGACATGGCTGATCGGTTGAGGACTGTCTATGGATTGAACCGTAGGTGTAAAAAGTGGTGGCATCGGCTTTATTGGGGAATGCTTGAAATCGCTTTCATAAATTCCTACATAATTTACTGTGAACTGTTTGAACATGTTTCCCTACTGCAGTTCAGAAGAGATGTAGCACAAGGCCTACTCGCCTATCAAGCACGCAAGAAAAAGACTTCAAAGAGATCAGCTGGTGAAACTACCTCTAGTCCGGGAAGTTCCTAAAAGCGTAGAGGTGCAGGGTATTCAGTATCGAAGGACACGAGACTAGGAAACACAGGAATACACTGGCCTGTCTTTGGTAACACACGAGATAGATGCGAACTGTGTAGCCTGAACAAAGTTCAGTCCCGCCCTTACAGCCAATGTGGCATATTTCTATGCTGCAACGACAAGAAGAACTGTTTCAGTGATTATCACTTTCCTTGAATTGCTGTGTGTCAAAAAATGTGTGTTTACAGTAAAGGGCTCACAATTTTCTTTGTGTAATATTGTTTTTACATAATTTACCACTGAAAGTATGTGTAGGCCTATTATTTGACAAGGCAATCATTATTGTTTTGCTACTTATGGTGACACATTCATGCAGTCTTCAAGTGGTGGTAAAATTGTTCTGTTTATGAGAATATATTGTGTAAACATTATTTTTGTGAGAATTTTGTCATTCAAATTGTGTGTATTTTTTCTTCAAGTTACTTCGTAGTAGTTATATGGTTGTGTTCATGGAAATATGCTGTGTAAGAATTGTTTTTGTTGTAATAGTGTCTTTGAAATAGCACATAGGCCTACATAGTAACAGTAACCTATATTTTATCAGCTGTAACATAATTCTTGTTTTCTATATTTTTCCAGTGTTTGTTTTTATTTATAATTTTCTAAGTTTAATGGTCTAAAAGATTATGGACCTACGGTACTTTCAAGTACCACTGTCAAAATTTTACTTTTTTTTTTAAATTGAGTTTTTTTTCCACTAAATGTCATAAGATGCCAATTCATTATAATTTTAATAAATTTACAGGGAAAATTCATTCTATTCCTATGTTGGCCAACTAAGGGATAAGACTTAAAAATATGCTTGTGTAATTAAAATGCTTAGTCTTCAACTATGATGAAAGGCAGTGATACTTCAGACGAAGGAGGTTGTGTAGCTGGCGGAAATATACTTCCTTCAAGTAACTGTCAACCCATCGCTGATTTGTTGAAAATTCCACCGTCTCCTTCCTTTCCATATGACCCAACATCGAAAGTTTCGAATTTACACTTAGCGTCTACCATAGCCAACAGAACAATTGAGAAAAAACATTTATAGTACCAAGATAGTGAACCACTTTCCGCTGGACAGAATATCCTAATATATTTCTAACATCAATAGCTGCACAACAATTGGGAAATTTGTACATCTCGCAGAAATCTGCAGTTCTTGTTTTAAAAGATTCAGTAGTAGGTGCTTGCAGACAAATCAGAACCAAGTGTTCATTCAAAGCTTCTAATGTTTCACGCACAACAACGCTCACATAACTGGCAGCAATTCGGAAAGCATAACTCAGCGATACGAATCTCTCTCCTGTGGCCAAGTACCTGTAACAGACATACAATATTGTTACGTATAGTTTATCATTCATCATTCACAGTGAAAACATTTTCAATGCAAACAAATCATGCTACAATAATATTACTTCCTCTTATTTGTTCCTATTATCAGATTTATTCCAATACTGTTTTATTTTCCTTACTTTAAATCAAGCAATAGTGTTATAACAAAGCAACATACATTGCACCGCTGAACAAAAGGTATCTTTGAGGTAAAAAAACTTCACACTTTCGGTGGTTTGTACTTAAGAGAGTAATTTTCTTTCACAAAAGTAAAGTGGTTTTCAGGCAAATAAAGTATTTAGATTGTGTACTATCTCTAGACACCTAGTTACCACTGAATATATGGTTTGGCGTGAATAGTGTTACAAGCATTTTTTTCCAGTTGATATCTGCAAAAAATGGTGGAAAGATATCATATAAGGGATAGGTACTACAAAATCCTGAGGCAGACTAGCAACATGATTACAGCTAGGTAATAAGTGGCAAGTGTTTGAGAAACTGCAATTTTTAAGCAATGTGGCAAGAGAGAACTTTGTTCTGCAATATTCTACATGAGGAATCCTGTAATATGAAAGGGTCTTGACCGAAGATGAAGGCATTGCTTCAAGTAAAACATGTTCCAAGGCAACTCTAGACACTTATGCCCAGCCCAGCAGTGAGTTCCCAGTTAGCAGTGATGTTTCTAGTTACAAGAAATGGAGTAAATGAGCATAAAAAATTTGGAATTGTTGGACCAAATTGTGACGAAGAAAACAGATGATTTTTTCATGAAAAGAAAAGCATAGCAACAACGGTAAAGAAGCTACACTCCCATCTCATTTCACAAGCCAAAATTGATATTTTATCTAATGTTTCCCCGCTGCAATCACAGGTGTTTTATAGCAACAGTACAGTTGAAGCCTTATATAACCTATTAAACAAAATTTTTATGTAGGACTGCTTATAACGTGTCTAGAAACATTTTTCATCAGGGTAACATAGCTACCAACTTGTACGATTTTCCCGTACAATGTACAATTATTTTGTCCTATTGTACAATTGTAAGAGTTATGTAAATTGTTAAATGATTTCCAAGCTTTTTCTAATTTTTTTTCCAATTGGTCATTTCATAACAAGAAATTTGGTACTGAAATCGCATCTTTTGTGTATTGAACATGTGGTATGAAGATTGTACTGAACTGACATATACAGGATGGCTAGCAAAACCTGTAAAAAAAATTCCCTGACTTTTCCAGGTCAGCTGCTCTTATTTCCCTGACCACAAAATATTAATAAAATTAACCACGTTGTATAATCGCGACAAAAAAAAACTTTTTTTGGGTAAATATTAAAAATTGCTACTCATCGTGTACCAACCAAACTATTGATTTTAGACACATAGTTTATTTATGGAAACTGTTTTAGGGACGTTATAAGTAGTGTTATGTAAAAAAATGTTTTGTTAGGTTAAGTTAGGTTGTCAGGTCAGGTAACAAATTTATGTACGACTACTTCTAATGTCTTTCCTTACGTAAAATTTTTGGTAGGTTGCCTAATTTAGGTTAGGAAACCAAATTTATGTTTGTAACCTAATTTAACTTAAACTAACATAACCTAACACAACTTCAACTTAACCTACCAAAAAAATTACGTAGGACTACCTACTTATGTCTGTAGAAACATATTTCACAGTAGACTATATGTCTAAAATCAATAGTTTGGTCAGTAAACAACAAGTAGTGATACTAAATATTTATCTTTTTTTTGTGAAGCTGAACACTATTAATCAACATAACTTCATCTTGCAGAAATTATATAATATCTTCATTATTTACAAAGCAACAAAGTCCTAGGAATATTCATATACAACATTTTTACTTATGTCAATTCACTTTCCCCTTTAAAAATGCTGTTGTGATGTAGAGAAAAGCTCTTGATACCAGAATTAAAAGCATTTAATAAATTGTCTTAAAAACAGATGTGTAATACCTGGTCACTACACCATCACTCTTTGAATCCCAAAAACATACTGCAATGTGCACCTGTTGTTTTTGAGAAACTATGTTCAATGATTCATCAAAACAAACTACAACTTTCTTCCCCTCTAGCAATTAACTCATTTTATCCATGAAATACGACGCAAGACCAAATGTGATGTAAAAACCTATCTTATCTCGCTGTAACTGAAGATTCTTTGCTGTGACACAAATCTGGAAACATTGTTGTTTCGCATTGTTCAGATTTGAAAGAAAGCATCTAGGCCTACCTTCACAGTTTAAAATCCCAGCCTACTTAGAGTTTTCTGCCTTCAATGTGACATAACGGAACGCCGGCCCATGTTCCTTAAAGAAAAAAAATAACATTTCACGAATTGCACCTTGCAGAGTTATCACCAGGATCTTCGCGACACATTTAATAGTAGTAGGATTGGTTAACCAATACAATCTCTTTCTTCCTGTTAATGACTAATTTCCTTAAATTAATTACGTTATGGAAATAACACGCATTTCCAGATATCTTTAATGCACTTAATCATTTTCATAAACACACACAAGATCACGTTATGCTGTAACTTTTTAACACACCTTTGTCACTGCACGAGCCAAAAAGTTTAGGCGTGTTCCGCCATTACGCGGTACGGTAGATAAAATACAATTTAAATGTAAATCCACGGACTTCAGTCATGATAAGAAGACATTAATACTCGCACGAAGCATAGAAAAAAATATTTGCGCCACGCCAAGAAAACAATAAACAACCGACGATTACGAACGTATCAGCATGCCGCATGGTAAGAACATAAGCGAACTGAGAATCCTATGTTGCCAAGTCCACGCCTTCAATTTATACTAAAAACTCTTGGGGAAAAAAACCTCAGCTGTTTAAAACCCACGTTATTAACTAAAACTTCATTAAAATTTACGACATTTTGCAAATGGTATGCAAGAAACACCACGAGAGAGTAATTTTTTACCATCGTGGAAACTTAAAACCATCACAAAACATTGTCAGAGAAACCATTGGTCAAGCAACACTGGCGGGAACAACTGAAAATTCTGGTACAAAACGTTTAAAAAATAGTATTTGAGACGTAAAACTGGTACCACGCGTCAAATCAACTGTTCCACACAACTACAATATCGTTACGAAAAAATATTATGGAACTATAAAATTGGTACATGTACCAAGAAAATGGTACGTTGTGTTTGCGGAAATGTTCGTTTACTAAATTTTGAAATTCCAGGTTTTTTTAGAGAATTCCCTGACTTCTCCAGACATCTTAAATTCCCTGACTTTTCCTGGTTTTCCCGGTCGCTCGCCACCTTGATATAGTGATGTATATGGTAAAGAAAACTGTAGTACCAACTGTAGTTTCTGGAAATAGCGTGCTTCTTTTATACCACATTTTTCACTACAAAGTAACATTATTAATGTGTCGTATGAACGTAACCCGAACTTTACCGAACCAGTGTCAAACATACCAGATCAATGATAGTTGCTTGCCTGGCTAAATGGCTGCAAAACAATTCATAAGACTGTTTTAATTTGAAATTTCTTTCCAGTTTACCGCTTCCGTCTAGTCGTTGCTCCAAAAACACGCAGCAAACCGTACAAAGCGAATGAAACCATTGTTAAGATCATATTTTTCCAGCAAATTTCGAAGCATACACCATTGTAATTGGGTGGTGTTTTTGTACACATGGTTTATGCCTAGCTTTAATTATAATGTATCATATTGTTACTGTGGCGTGGCTATTTCAGTGCTGGTGCTTGCTGTATCAACCGCCACATATTTAGTTGTAAAATGTAGTTAACACAACACCTATTATGTGAGGTAAATACATCATTGCAGTTTGTACGACAGTCGTCAAACCATTTGGATGTTTAGAACTGTTTGGAAATTAAATGAATGTGGTATAAATACTCTAACATCTTTATGTTCAATGATGTACAATTTATTTCTCAATTCCACAGTATTTGCAGTGTCTGAGAACGAGGGATAAATGTGCAAAATGTGATTAAATTGGCTAGTTTGCACTCTGTAAGATTTGTTTGTTCATTTATGGAATTGTGAAAGAGAATTAATAAACTGTGTTACCAAAAATTATAAAATAGCACCTATCTATTGGTGTATTAAAATCTACTTCTATTTGTAGACTTGCAGAAACAGAAACTACCAACTAGGTTTTTTCAGATAGTAAAATTGTTAGTAGGCCTACAGTAAAATACATTCAGTAATTTCCTTGTTAAGTTTGTTTTCTTTATAATAGAAAGGCTATGTAAAATTGTCGCATTTCGTAGCAAACATAGGGGTAGCGAGAGGTAAACATGATGGTTACCAAAACAAAAAAATGGGGTGGCGAGGACTGTAAATATACGTATTGTTGATCACCTTTCAACGGAAAATAAACATGTGACACATTTTTACCGCTGACATGTTACACTAACAATGAACAGCAAATTATAGGCAATGTCCGTTTATATATTTTGTAGAATGGAACATGTAATTAGCCCCTAAACATGGTTAGGTTGTTAGGTTTTGTTTAGGTTAACTTAGGTTAGGAAACCTGACCCAACATTAGGTTAGGAAACCTAACCTAAACCAAGGTAAAATATCTTAACAAAATCTATAATGTACTCAGAAAGTTGGATCAACTGGAAATCTCGATTCCACAACAAATGTAATGTAAATATTGGGAATAATAACGTACGTGTTGGCGTTAAGTGACGACGTAGGAATGATGGTAGGCAGTTCTTCAGAATTTTAAATAGTGATGTTGGCTGTACTGACTAATTTAGTGTAACTGTTGGTGCGAACAGGTGATTATTTACAAGACACGTGTTTTGAAGGTGGTGACGGTTATATGACATGAATAGTGAAACAATACGGGAGGGTACCTGGCTGAACTACAGAGAAGATAAGTGATTACTTGTTTATTCGGCTGCAATAGATTAAGACGTATCAAAATGGAAACAGTCGCAGGGCCAAGTGATGAGTCTAGGAAATTGAAAATGAGTTTTGACTCTAGCACCGAAAACGAGGGAGATGTAGGACTAGTTGAAACTAAAATCAAATGTAATTTTATGTTAAGTTTGCTTCTTAACATATTTAATGATGTTTTGCAAGGGATACAATATTTACAAGGAAAAGGAATGTTGGAGGAGAAGATAATGTGTAATAAACGTGGAAAAGAAATGGTGGTGGTAAAGGTAACAGAGAAACGTTGTAGGGACACGTACATGTGGAGGTGTCGAAAGGACCAAAATTGGAAAAATATTTGTACAGATTCTTGGTTTTCTAAATTGAAGTTGTCGTTGAAACCAATTATAGTAATAACATATTGCTGGTTGTGGCAACTCAGTCAGAAATTTGTAATGCATAAAGCAGGGGTATCAGACAAAATTGTTGTAGATTCGTTTAATTTTTGTAAGGAGGTCTGTTCACAAATAATCGAGAATGGGGGTAAGATTGGTGGACCAGGTAAAATTGTTGAAATCGATGAGACTTGTTTTGGTAAAAGGAAATATAATAAGGGAAAGAAAGTGAAAAGTGTGTGTGGGTTTTTGGAGCAGTAGTACGAGGAATCTTAGGAAAAAACATGGTAAAAGAAAGAAGTTAACAGAGGAAAAAGGACACTTTAAATTAATCAAAGAACATTTTCTACTAGGCACAATATATAGTGATATATATGGGCATCACATGGAGGACTGAAGAATGAGGGATATGTGCATCTGACTGATCATTGGACACTCAATTTACAGATTATGTAACTGGCTGTTGTACAAACACAATTGAAGGATATAGGGGTGTTTGAAAATGTGTAATTGATAAAGGGAAACTGCGAAAGAAATTTCTACAAGGTTATTTAGACGAGTTTCTGTGGAGAAGTACTGATAGGGATGAATGTATTTTTCTACAATTTTTTTAATGTATATCCTCAATTTATAAAGATAATAGGTGGAAAATAAAATGTGAAATAAATGGAGTTATTAAATGTATACGTAAATAAAATTGAAGTATGATACCAAGCATGTACAGTTGAAAATGTGAACAAAGAGTTGCGCGCAGCATGCAAGCTTTTCACGACTGTTGCAACAATGTAATTAAATGTTAAATGTCATAGTTATTGTGATTTCAGTGATCATGAAGTACATTTGTGCCAGTCTGCTCAATTGTATATTACGATACCAGTGTTGTTACCGGCATGTATAGTGTAGCAGAAGGGCTTAACTGTACAAGTAGACACTGAATAAAATGATTTAGATGTGGTTCCAGGTGCAAAAATCTCAATGTACCATAGGTGCGACTCTAGGACTGCAGAATTTGAATTCCATGATGGTATCGTGATATCATCATCCGCTCAACTGTATGATACCCGCGTTGATATCACAATGTAAAGTTGAGTGGAAGGGCTTAAGGACGCGGTTCACCTCAGTTTTCAACATCTTTTATTATTTTTATATTTTTACCACACTTTTTTTTTTTTTTGTTATTTTAGACAAATTATGATTAAATCTTTCTCCTAGGAAATATTTATAACCCTCATAGTATTTGCATAATGAGTCGTAAACGTCCAAATTTGCACTTTACGGTTTTATGTACGCCACTAAATCCAGCTGACACACCAAACCAAAAAAATTCAGTGTATAACAATGTAGTAGGCTATGATTTTTGACATGTGGGATATTCCATAAAGTGAGGCTGGAGCAAAAATTTTTAAAATACGAATAATTGTTTATTATTCAAGGAAATGAGAAGTAATGCTATATTAATTTTCCAAAACAAAACCGTTTCATTATATTTAAATTTATGGAATTAATTGGTTGTAACTTTAGCGTTGAGTGTTGTCAGCTTGTAACACAATTTTTGTGGTCTAGTTTGGCAACACTGTAGATCCTACTTCAATGTTTACTTTCAGTGGCCGCCTTTCGTTATTCACTGATTTCACTGATATCACCGACAGTTCGCCAGTGTCCGTGAACAATAAGGGAACAGCGTCAGTAATCAGCAAAATATTTTCACCGCCAGTAAATAGATAATATCGGAACATTAAATCAGTAAACATTACTGCAATGTACGTTGCATAGCAACCACATCTCTGGCGTATCTGTGATTTCATTGTTGCAATAAACTGTCATGTTTATTTTGTTCGTTCTATAAATTGTATTTACTTTAATAATATAGTTGGTATATTTTAAGCATATTAATACATCTAGCACGACTTACGACTGATACTGTTTTCTTCGTTTTTTCACGACGCAGCTTATACATTGTGTGTATTTATTGTTTGGGAAACTGTATCCATTATTTTTAAATGCATAAGCAAGGTACGATTCAACCTCTAAACACTATTTAGTCTTTGCAAACTGCACGATGAATGCTTCTGTAACTATAAACAGACGTTAAACAAACATATATAAATTAATAGACACCCTTTTTGGCCCTTATATATTAAAAAAGACTAGTCCTATAATTAGATAACTTCAACTTTTGAATTTCCGCCAAATATATTGGTTTACTGACAACACTGATGCTCTGAAGAGCCAGTAAAATCGGTAATCTCAGTAAATGGATGTAGCCTCGCACAGAGTATCGTCATCAACCAACCATCAGCGACTATCAGTGCCGTCAGCAATTTCGGAACTATAGCTGACATTACTGAAAACACTGGCCAGTGAAATCAGTGAATAACGGAAGGCAGCCAGTGTTATCAGTTTGTTCATAGTGATGTTAAACCCTGTTCTTCAAGCTGCGTATGAAGTTTGTCTCGTAAGGTAAGCCATTTTTGTGATACGATATTATTGAAAAGAAGAGCATCTGCTTCCATTGTCCCACCCGTGACAAAAAACTTGGAAAAGTGCTTCTAGTGTAATGCCCAGTTTGAGGTTAGGGTCATAATGTTGTGGAAGTACAGATTAAGTATACCGATAGTTTAATCATGCTGCTAAAAATTTGGACCAAATAAGCTAATGTGACTCTCTCTCTCTAATATATATATATATATATATATATATATATATATATATATATATATATATATATATATACACACAGTCGAACCTCTATCTATCGAACTCGCATGTATCGTTTTCCCGTATCTATCAAATATTTATAACGGTCCCGTCATAAATCCTATATACTCAATGCAAAAAATTTCGCTTTTATCGATCTTCGATTAATCGAATTTCCCGTATCTATCGTACGAATAAACTGGCACCACCGCAGTAAATTACACGCTCGTATCGTTTT
>PNEQ01008755.1:0-46181 GCA_003012365.1 Medauroidea extradentata | reverse complement strand
GAAATACAAGTGTTTTGTTTCACAATAAAGCTAACACATTACAAACTTGTAAAATTAACTTGTAAAATATTGATATTTTCTACAAGTAATGTACTGTTGGTAAATGTTAGACATATATCATGTTTAGCAGCAGCTCCAGCGATTCCGATGAAGAAAACTATGAGGTTATGCCTCGCAGACGCAAGGTATTTAGAGTCAGGCGTAATTATACATTTACATCACTGTATGAATATAACGAAAGGTTCAGAATGAGTTCTGAAGCAATGGAAAGTCTTTTGGATGATACTGAACATCAATTTCAACACCCAAAAGGCAAAAGTGATGCTTTAACTGCAAAACAGCAACTCTGAATTTCTTTGCATTGGTTTGGTAGTGGATGCCAGTTCCATGCTGTTGGTGGCATGCATGGAGTTTCTAAAGCATCAATGTTCAGGTGTGTACATAGGGTTGTTGACACAGTCAATATGATTAAATTTCAGCAAATAGTAAATTGGCCAAGGAATCCAGTTACAGTAGCCCAAGATTTTTATGCTATTGCTGGTTTTTTCAATGTCAGTGGAATTGTAGATGGAACATTAATACGGATTGATGCTCCGACAGAGAATGAAGCAGACTTCGTAGACAGACATGGGAATCATTCCATAAATTGCTTGTTCGTGTGTGGCCCAGATTATACATTTTACTTTGTATGCACAAATTGGCCAGGCAGTGTCCACGATGCTCGTGTCTTAAGGAATAGCACATTGGCTACAAGAATGGACAATGGATGGCGACCATTTCCTCAAGCAATCATTTTATGTGACAGTGATTATCCGTTGAAAAACTGGTTGATTCCCCCTCACCGCCAAAACCCAGTTGATGAGGCACATGCAGAATTCAATAGAAGGCATAAGAGCACGAGAAGAATAATTGAAAATGCCCTTGGTATTTTGAAAGAAAAGTTTCCTTGCTTGAAACATCTAATTTTGAATCCAATTTTTGTAGCAAATGTCATAAAATGCTGTGCCATTTTGTGCAATATATCACGAAATCCTGATGACTTGCACCATATAGTCAACGATAGAGAAGAAGAGGATCCTGACTCTGTATATGAAGATGCTGAAAATTAAGTGGTAAAGGGATAACTCCGCGTTCAGGAAATAATGAATTAATTTGTGCAAAGAAGAGGTAGGCGTAATTGAACTAAAGTAAACAAACAATTTGAAAGTGCTTTTTTGTAATACATTTGAGCAAATTATTGTAATAACATGAATATGCTTTGTCCCAGCTTGATAAACTAAATACATTGTTCAGTTCGTGGGCTCATCACTTTGCAGCAATAACACTTGTGATGATTCGCCATCATTGTTGAGAAGGTAATGAATGTGCCCACTTTTCATTCTTTCTAACACCATTCTAGTTTTTTCATTTATGAATTCTATTCTATTTGCAATTGCAGTTTCCTATTTTTCAGTGCTGCAATTCCCGTAACATCTTCACACGATGGTATAAGTTGACCTGAAATATCACAATGTTTATGGTAGTGAAATTGAATAGATAATGGTTTCAAGTTACAGCAGCACATTGTAAAATATACTATTTCAAGAAGTACGAATTCAATCGTATTTTGATTCGTCCCACTTTGACATTGTATGTTTTGACAGACTGTTATACTTCTGCAAGGGAGTACAACTGCAAATACAGGATTGTAATTTTCGAATAAATTATTTTTGTTTAATGTAATATAGGCCTACACAGAGCAGTCAGGGTAAGGTGGAACACGCTCAGTGTATGTGCACAAATTCAGTGAAACTGTTGGTTTGATGTATTAATACACTTACATTATCTTCGAGTTTATATTTCAAATGTTACCATTACTTGAACAACATTAAAATACGAATTACTTCATGTTGCACAAAAATATAGAATACTTGTAAAATATTTACTATCATGAAATTTACTGTATATCTTGTCAATATAGTTGCTCCTTATCCTGAATGCTTTGTACATAAAGATTCTATGGCCAGCATAGGTGCTAATAACTTACTGTCTTCTGTATTGAAGTATTAATGTTACTGTATAATGAATTTGTTCATGAAATAAATACTTTTGTTATTTTATTAAGCATTTAGCAAGAAACGTGTAACAGTAAACGTTGTACAAAACCACTAATGAAATAAACCGTACTATTACTTATATATGCAAGTTAGATAAAGGCAAAACATACAAACAGGCATATTGTGCTAAATATTTAATGTGCACATTTATATTTAAAAGTTCTGGCAATTATTGTCAGGATGATGGTGAACTGATAAAACTCTCACATTTGTCTTTAGAAGACGAATTTTGGTATATTGGTTTGTGACCTGCAGAATATCAATATTAATAAAGAGACGCTGACATTTGGCACATATCTATATATTTCTATTAGTAAAATTTCCCGGGGCATTGAACCTAAACATTTACCTTTGCCTACTTTTCTTATTGCTGTTTTTCTATTATGTGATGTACATGATGACTGTGTCTTATCCAGCTCGTTGTTGACCTCTTCAATAGGAAGTGTAACATCCGACGGTGTATCATTCATGACTGGTTCTTCTATGATATTACTACTGCCAGATGCTGTTACTTCTACCTCTGCTTCCCATGTTGCAGGCACTCTCAGACCTTTAATGACCTCCGAATAACGTCCAATAATATCTAAGAGTACTGTGTCCACTTCATTCTGTTAAAATTTTATTCCTCCTCCAACACCTGTTCGTTTTGAATTGTCAACCTTTGCCTGGAACAAAGTTTATTTGATTACATAAATACTTAACAGACAAACAACACCCCACAAAAGTACTACATGGTTGGCTTATGATTCATAACAAACAAGACGTCACGTATAAAATCTCTCTAAACCTCTTTATTCTTTAGCGGTTAATACTGTGCACGTTTTCAAAGTTTGTTTGCTAGAAAACAAACATTTTTATGGTGCCCTACCCATGATTCAAGAGACAAATACTGTGGGTCAAGCCATGTCATTAGGCCTTGTACGGTTTGTTTACTACCTTTTAAGTAACTTTATAGGTTAGATGTGGTCACTGTATTTGCTTTGGATATACTGTATGCTAAATGTAATTTTAAAAAGAGCATTGTCATATTTTGTAGTAAAAATGCCACAGGAGTAATTTTGCAGTTTAGGGGCTCCTAGCAAAACAACTATTCCGAAGAAGGGTGCTTTCAACACTACTCAACATGCTGATCAACATACTATAGGCACATCACAATATTCCCTTCGGTTCCGGAGCTATGCCATAGTTTTCTACCCTAACCTACCCTTTACTACACTAACCTACCCTACCCTTTACTACACTAACCTAACCTACTGTTTTTACACTAACTTGATGTAATAATTGTACACTAACCTAACCCCCGTACCTTGTCCCCCCCCCCCGAAAAACATATTTCCCACGATCGTACAGAAATGCGCCTTGGATACGTTAACAAGGAAGGTCAGTAGAGTAGATTGCCATTTACCGCATATTTTTATCATTAATTTCTATCGGGCGCCTATTAACTGCAAAATTACCCTGAATTACACAAACCTGCAACTTGTGATTTTGGACAAGGCCTCAATAACTTACTTAACAACTTCATAAACATGTCATAACTTATCCTATAAACTCCACCCAAGTTATATTAACATTATAATTATTAGTAATTTAAATAATTTGTATATAGAAACTATATTTATTTTGTATTCAAATATACGTACCATTGTACTCTTTCTCATGTTGGGCCACATCACATCCCGTGTGTACGTCCATTCTTTGTCAGCTTTAACTAAGCCAACCGATTGCGCCAAACTATGAACTTCTATTCACATCTCATTCTTCATATTTTGTCCAGTTTCTTAGAAAATGCACCGAAAAGAATGTTTTTATCTTCTCTTATTTTTTGTAATACTATGAGTCTCTTCTCATTAGTAACTAGAGTCGGGGCCATTGCTACAAATTATGTCAGCACTGCCATCAACAAAACAAACAACTTGTAAACTTTTATCAGCTGACTTGTTAAACTACCCTAACTATACAAATCAATACTATTTTATTGTAAAACGAAATCTACAAGCAATTGTCTACTTTTTCTTGGAGAACTTGTACTTTGTAAACTTGTATGTGTTGTGAAATGGTTGCACCCCATCTATACAAGTAAATATGATTCTATAGTGAACTGAAACCTACAAACACTTTTAAACTTTCTCTTGTAACTTGTACTTTGTAAACATGTAAATTGTATGTATTGTGAAATGGGCCCCTGATCATTGTACAATTTCATGTTGTTTGTCGTCGTTTATTGTATTATTATTATAATCATTATTATTATTATCATTATTATTATTATTATAAACTAGGACACTGGAAGAATGATTATTTTCCAATGTTCTCGACAGTTACTGAAACAGGTATTAGCGAAACATTTTCGCTATTTAATACACTAACATTTATGTTATTTAGCTATTATTTCGAAATAACATTTAAGTTTTAATACAAATCACGCAACACTCGTAAAGGCGAAAGTGAATACTTGTAAGCCTAACCTTAAATATTAATATTAGCACCAGGGTATTTTTAATAATTATTATTTTGGTGTGGCCATCGGTCGTACATGTAACATCCAAGTATAGGACTGTAATTATACTTTTATTTTTAAAACAAGATTTCTTAGCTTTTTAGAGAAGCAGTGCCCTATATGAGTGGTGATGTAACTGTAGATATACTTACTCTTCATGTGCAGTGTGTTTTATAAATATTGTTCTTGCTTTGCAGGCAGACAATTTCTTTGTCCTCATACATTTGTATTAGGTATAAAGCATCCACCTTCTCATGTTTCATATGTGAGCAACCATATTTAGAGTTAAATAGTAATTTTTTTAAAATCACGTTAGATAGATAGAGGGGTAGTTTCAAGACATCATACACTAAAAACTAGTCCCATGTCAGTGCACAACAATTGCAGTTGACATAGTTTAAAAAAGAAGTACTGTACAATAACAGAATGGAGTGAGTTTTGGGAGAGATGGGGTTGCTAAACAAATATTTGGAGATGTGTTAATAATATTTCAACAATACTTTCCCCAGAGGAAATGCTCACTAAGATTCCACTATACACTTTATGTACGAGTTCTAGGTTTCAAGTCGTAATATTAGATTTACAGCATAAATTAAATTTGTGTTCAGGTAGAACCAATTTCCTGTATATGTTCTTTAACATTATTGCGCTAAATTTGCATTACTTGTAAAATACAATTCGTAAACATTAAGAGAAAAAAATTAGTACACGACTTTTTCTCACACTGTTTACATTTTGCATTTAACATGTAAAGCAAATTTAGCGCAAAAATTATAACGTACATATACATTAAAATGGTTATACCTAAACACTTTTTTATTTATACCGTAAAATAAATACAATGGCTTAAAAACCAATAATTTGTACTTCACGAGTATAGTGGAATCTTAAGGGTCTCCTCCCCAGTAGCTGTGCAAATCAAAGTTTCAATTATATAATGAGGCAAAATGCCCTTAAATCAGTTGACACCTTACCTCTAATACATATCTTAACTAAATTATTACTATTTTTTAGGTTGCAGTAAATCACTTGGCTGGACACCTTCGGCCTCCTTTCGTACAGGATCTTCTCAGCTATCTGTATTTTAGCCTGCTGGTTACTTCTGTAGATGATGTCAAGCCATTATCAAGAAGATGAAATGCAGGAAAGTTATGGTGTGGCCAGCAAAAGTCAGGAAATTGTGTTCCAACACAACTGAACTGTCTTAGTTTTAAAAAATTTCAGTTGCAGGATAGTAAAAAAAAAAAAGTAAATAGTATATGATGAGACTCAAAAGTAGTCACCTGTTTTTTACATGTTTTTTATTAACTGTTTTCAGGAACATAAAGTTATGCAAATTGTTTAAAGTAGGGCAAACATTTTTAAAATAAAATATACCATTCATGTACACTCAAGTAATTTTACTAGGCTTATTATGTGTCTATGAATTGGCAATAAACATTTCTAATCCAAGTACAGTTTGTGAAAATTATTGAAATTTGGTGCAACTTTCTATGTTGTATTGTTTTTATTTGTCATCTTTGTAATCAATTATATTGTATTTTGAAGTGTTCAATTTGTGCAACAGCGTAATACAATGTGCAGTGGAATTAATAGAAGCTAATAAATACATTTTTTTTATCTAATTTTATTTACTGGTTCATTAAAAAACCTACCAAAAGGAATGAATTAATGGCAGTAGAACTTACTGAAGAAATTTTTTAAGTGACCAGCTAATGTATCAGCCATAAATTAAACATTGAAGATAAGTAGCATAGTTGCTATAATGACTGCTCTACTTAACAGTTAAATGCTCTTAAATTTTATTTTTAAGCTTGCCTCGAATGTTAGTACCTACTGTATGTAAATGGTTAAAAAATGTATTAGTTCTAGTATTTGTTTCAAAACCAACTAAAAATTACTACAGTAAAACTTCAATACAACAAACTCAAAGGGACCCAAATTTCTGTTTGTTTGTTATAATGAAGTTCTTTATACTGAAATAAAGGTTTTGGTAACAATTTATTTCATCAACAAATAAAATATCTATTACAACCTTAATTTAAATATGCCAGTCACCTATATTGTAGGCAGTACAACAGTTTTCATTAACACAGGCTGACGTTAAACTTTTATTGCAAAATGAATTTCAAAGTCTGTGTCACAGTATATATGTAATTCCAGGTGCTTAGTGCAGCACAAGAATAGTTCCTCATATGGATCTGTAATCGTAACTGCTGCTAGTGTACTTCTTGACTGAACCATAGTTTAGCACTAGTCCTCCGAACAATCCGTACCAAAAACTTATGAATAAAGGTTGCCCATGCTATTACTCCAAACCGGGACAAGGAACTTCGAAAATTTGGCCAATTACATTCCAGTTAGTTCCAACAATAGCTGCTAAATAATACTGCTCTGTACTCTACGTACTATAGGTGTTGAGTTCATAAATTAGAGAGCCTGAAGAAATTCTAAAAACACAATTATCTAATGGGCACATTCAGCAGACTAAACATTGCAACAGTGCTCTAGTTGCTGGCCTGTCAGCAGTCACACTGAAGAGACACCAATGACAAAAATACATTGGTGAGACATTTAGCATTCTAGACATTAACCTCGCAGCTGGCATAGATTTTAAAGCTGGAAAAAGGCTTCTATGTCCCAGTCTATAGTAAATGTAGTAATAGCATAGGAAAGGAACAGAACTAACAACTGCAGCATCTTTGGAAAACACCAGCTGAATTTTATTTTTGTTTTCATAGCTTTCATGGATGCTTAATGTTCATATACTATTTAGCACAGAAGGTGTTTTTTGTAATGAATATTTAATAAATTGACCATAAATTGCGACCAAATGTTAGTAATACTGAAAGATATTTACATGTGAAAGTATTGCATTTAGTTGGGACCAAATTTTTTGTTTGTAATAGTGAAGTATTCTTTATACAGAAGTTTGTTATAGTTGTGCTTTACTGTATTTCTTTTCTGTTATTAGGACAATGAGTAACATAAGGAGAAAATCAAACCCCATTTCTTCGGCAAACAACCCTGATTCGGCATGGGAGGTACCTCTCACCGAGGATTCAAATGACTCTGTGAAGTCATTTGTCAACTCACCCAATCCAGGGCCATCAACTCCTCTGAGTGCCTCAATATGGCCTGGTGCCAGTAGGAGTGTTCTTCCTGCAGCAGAAAATTTTTAAAAAGTTTGAGTATGACGTTTCAAAATCTGTTGTTGCCTCGTCACTCGAGAAAGTGGTTAGCATGACAGATAAAATTTGTACACGCCTTGACCAACCCATAGAAGTATATGATGAGGACAAGGCAAGTTTGCAATCGTTTGCAGAAGCATTGCTTCCATTTTGTAAGCGTGTTCCTTTGGAGAAAAGGGGTCAGTTGATGGCCAACACCATCAACATGTTCGTAAATGAATGTGATTTTAATTAATGTATGTACATTTTTTACATAGGTTCCCCTTAGGAGATTAATTACAGCGTCCAATGTTTATCGTATGGATTTTAAATTATGTTTGTTATACATTTTTGTGTTCTTAAGTTAATATAGTTCACAGGAAATATCAGCATTGCTATTTAAATTGGAAATAAATTGTAGAACGTTTCAGCAATCTGATGGCTACACACATTATGGAACTATTTACATTAACTTTCATACAACCAAGTTTTTTGTTGAACTTAATGTCACTATTAAACAAGTTCCACTCATTTAAATTGTATTCGTTTTTTGTTATTGTAGAGCTTTTTGACAACTGTGACTATTTTGCTGTGGCTTTTAATTTTCATTTTTCTTATTCTCTGTAACACTTTTATCTGTGTTTGTTATTGCTAAATTATTTACATTCCTACATTTTGGACAGTGATATTGTTGTCAATTTTGTAATACATGAAGAGTTCAAATATTTGGATGTGGTCAATTTCTAAAATAAAATAATGTATTATACATGTGTGTGCTGTTTTAATTCAGATGCCAAGTTTACAAAATTAACAGTTCCAAAATGGCATGAAAGAATGATATGATAAAGTATTGTGGTGTATACTACAATTTACTACATTATTTGTGTCAGTCCCCGAGAACAAACAATTTTGATTTCAGTGTGGTTATTTTGTGATGTATTAACTCCTTAGTTTGTGATTCCATTGTATGCTTGAATGAAATTTACAAGGAATTTTTCTCCACTTTCTGTTTACTCTGTTTTCAACATTTTAATGGAAATGCAATGCCATTATGGTTTGGTAAATTTCAGCAATGCTGCAAACAAAAATCCCTCAGTACATTTTATATGGCAGTAGGCCTATCTTTAAAAATATTAATAAGTGTCTTCCAGCTGCAAAGAGGGACCAAGCATGATAATAACACAAATGAAATTTTTGTATGTAAAGTTTAGACATCACACTCATTTGAATTAGTTTCTTGTATTTTTTATTTCATACAAATGCAATACATTCCAAATTATCCACTTCCCAACACCATTTAGCAATAATGTAGCACACTTAAAGTCTTAATTGACAGATTGCATACTGCAAATTTGTAGGTCTCAACTTTTCAATGTCTATGTACAGTTCACTCCTTAAACATAAACATAACTTTGCACAGAGAATATGTTCTTAGGAAAAAAAAGAAATTTAAACGTAATTCTACTAATCTACCATATGTACAATCATTATGTTGCAATTTAATTTTGCAGTACCTTTTAAAATTGTTTCTGTGGGGATCTTTTTGTCACATTAATATTTAAATAAATGAAAATAATCATCATTTTAAAAAGTTCATGTTTTCGCGCACAAGTGGTGAAAACCATTGTACATTATTCGATGTTATCATCAAACATCTGGTTGATGCTTTAGTTAAAAAAATTTTGCTTTACAAATGAAGTTTTCCAACACATTAAACTTACATGTACAGTATCTTGTAAGGAAGAAATACCAACTATCGGTGTGTTGAGGAATACCCGATGATCCTCAGCATAAGTTATCAAATTTTAAGTAAGTTATTAAAAAAAATATTATGGGTTTTGAACCACCTATGAATGTACGGAATATCCCTGTATACCAAATATCAACCCCCCACTTATCGACTGATACAGAAATTAAAAATTATACATAAAATATATACTACCACATAGAAGTTCAAATATAGTAGTGTCAAAACTGTGTTGGTGGCAGAGTTGTCTGTTATCTTGCCGAATTGTGCACTTGTGCATAAATTGCATATGAGTTATGAACTACGTATTTAAATATCTAGGAAAACTGATTGTAGATAAGAACATTGTTGGGTTATAACTTATGCTACCTGCGATGTTAATGCTTTATTTTGTTTTCTTGGAAATTGTAACAAATCTGTTTTAAAAAAATAATATTATTTCAATGAAAATTATTACAATATCCTGGCAAATTACCTTTAAAATGTCATTTTTTAAAAATAATTTGTACCATCTGCCCCCACTCACTCCCTGCACTATCTGGAAATCTGCAAATTTTGTGTACTATTTATGGTGCCGATCATCAATGTATTACTGCACAAATCATATACCCAGTAGGTTAAAGACTGACATTATCAAAACATTAAATAAATATGGTTTTCATATGCACATTTCACTCTTTTGTAACTATGCCATCTCTTAACGAGTCAGTGTCCGCACTTTGATTCCGTTCAAGAAAGGTTTACATAAACTATAACGACAATCAAGTTATGAGTACTGTGAAAGATAGAGAGCAAGGGTTAGGAACAAATTTGTTATATGAATAAGCATTATATACACGTTACCTATACAGGAAGTCCATGCTGGATGTATGCAGAACCTGGCACTAGGAAGTGGTAACACCCTGACTTTTGAGATTTGAGAATTCTTAAAATGTGTGATAACTGTGTCAATAAAGTACTGTTTTATCATCAAATCATAACAGCAGATTAGGCTGTATGAAATTTTCCAGAGGGGTCTATATGGTAAATTATTTGATTATTTTTAACCTTTCTTATCAAACCGCCGATAGGTGGGTGGGGGCTGATAGTTGGTGCATCTACCTTAAATGCTGTGTGTGTACATTTAGAACTACCCTAACTAACCAGAAGATATTATTAATCATTGTAAACTATGTATTTTTTACTGTATTTTAGTTTTCATAATATTGTATATTAGATTGTAAAATGACTTGTCCAATACCTTTGTACAAAACTGTACACAAAAAAGATCAAAGGGATGCAATAAACTAAACTAAATTATATTTACTCGTATTCATCATAATTTTCCCCATTTTTATTTTAAACATTTAAGAGACATTGTGTTAAGAATTAACCGATAGTTATTTGCATGGCTAGTAGACACACTGACACTGTAAACCTGAGCCAGTGAATTCACAAATTCAACAATACTAGGGGCCATAACAATAGGTACCATACTTTGTTAGCCCAATGGATGCATGTATGAATGTTCCAATACTCTGAATGTCTGTCGACTTTGTCACGCAATAGGGAGGTATTTCTTATGCCCCGATGAAGGAAAAAAAGGTTGAACAGTGGTAGTTCCAATTTAAGGGATGTGTTGCATAGTCATAATTAATTTACAATATTTTCCCCACTGCAAATTTTACAAAGGCGAATCATATTTACTTTTGTCACATATTTTAATTAATAGTCTACACCATCTTTTTAACATGAGAGCAACAGTCATTAATTATATAATATTTATCTTACAGCAAATATCAGATAACATGGAAATAATTCAACATCCTACAGTGTACAAATGTGTAATTTACTGATAATTTTTTTTAGATTAGGTAGGGTTAAGAACGTTAAAAATGTCAATACATCTGTAAAATTTGTAGAAGGAAAAATTAATTTCCGTTTAAGGCTGTTTGGTTTGGCTTGTGGGTTTACCGTGTTTAGGCTACTCAGTACCAGTGTAACCTCTGTGCCACTGCCATGATACTGAACCAATGTCAGATTCAAAGAAATCCCTTAATGTGTGTCTCTGGATCAGCTGCGCTCTTGCTGCATTGTTAGTTGCCAGTCTACCAATGTTGGGCAAGACATGGGTGGCACTTTCTTGCCATTCTATTTCATCAGCAAGTGCCCTGTGTTCTTCTTCGTTGCGGACGAACACTCGAGGCATATATCTGGACAAAGAAAAAAATCTTGCTAAGTATAGGCCTATAGTGTTTGTACTAATACATTTTTTCAAAATGTGCCTACTAACCAACACATCGTACCCCCAGTGCAAGAGGAACACAACTCAAAAAATTTTATTTTTGAGATTGTATCATAAAGGTATCTCTTTTCAACTGTTTTACCGTGTGCAAGAAGGCTATATAAACTACACATCTAGTCTTCTTGCAATCGACGAAACAGTAGACAAGGGTAAATTTATGGCTATAATACAAAAATCACATTTTTGCAGTTGTGAGCCTTTTGTACTGGAGCTGCAACATTAGCTTATTTTTACTAACCTCTCTGGGTTCGTCTTTATTATGAAGTTATGGAGTACTGTGGTTGCTTGTGCTATCTTTGTGACAGTGCTCGCAGACCCTCGAATGGCTTGATTATAGATCTGTCAATGGCTTGTCAAGATACCAAACGCGTTTTCCACAGTTCTGAGGGCCCTACTCAGACGATAATTGAATATTTTTTTGCCCTCTCCCAAATTTGTTTTTGGGTATGGTTTTAAGATCACTTCCTTAAGAGAAAAGGCGGCGTCAGCGACAAACGCAAATGGTATTGAGACAGTAGTGCCAGGCAATGCTTCAGGCTGTAGAAAATCAATAGAATTCTGCAACACTAATTTTCCAAATGTTGAATTGGCAAACACACTGCCATCACTGTGATGTCCATAGTTCCCAATGTCAACCCAGATAAATTCATAGTTGACATTAACAGCTGCCATAAGGACAATAGAAAAGTACTTTTTATAATTAAAATACAAGGAACCGGATTTTAGAGGCACATGGCAGCGCACATGCTTCCCATCAATTGCCCCAAGACAATTAGGAAAGTTCCAAATTTTCCAAAAATCTTCAGCTATTTTCTCCCATTCTCTGTGTGATGGTTCCTTCATGACTTCCTGCCCTAATACTGTCCAAAGGACATTACAAACTTCGGGTATTATTTTTTGCACAGTTGAAACACCAACACGAAAGTCCCATGCAATAGAATGGCAAGTACCACCATAAGTCAGCACTAGCTTCAAGGGAGGAGACAAGGGCGCACACCTAGTGTTCTTTTTTGTCAAGAAAGGGGTTACTAGTTTCAAAAGTTTTTCAAATTGGCAACACTTCACCTGCGTATATTTAAAAAAACTGTTCATGATCTTCATTATGGAGGTATGTGAACAACTGTTCGAAACATCCTTCTTGCTGACGACATCTGTTCAAAGGGCGCACCCACTATCGGCACCGTGGTTCACTACGAACATTACGATCCACATAACACAATATTATTGCCAACAAATGTAAGCAATGTAGTAGTGATCTAAGTATCAAAACCTTTTCCGCTTCTTCCATTTTTACATGAAGGTTAGAGTGCTAGGCATCAAAACAAACATGTTTCCTTTCCTTTGTTGATTTCCTCTAGCACGGTTACCAACACGAGCACACAAATATCCTCTCACCACATTTCATTTCATTTTCGTCAACATATGAAGTAAACTTCCGTTTTCTCTGTGCATGTGCTATTTAAATGTAGGTTGCAGTTCTGTGCTGTGTCTGTGCCCTGTTCGTGTACATGCGTTTTTTTCTGTGCTAAATCACTTGTAGGCTGGCCTTAAATCGCCATCAGAGGTTGTCCTTCGGATATACATAACTCGAGAAAAATCTTTGTTCAAAAAGTTGGCAAGAAACTATTGTCTAGGATTGCTGTTGTTGTAACTTGTTTTCCTGGCGTGCGTTCAACGAGACACAATAATGTAAAAACACAAATAATTAAAAATTAAGATGTTGAACCCATCACACTGTGACTTTGCACTGTCTGGTGCTCAGTGCGGCGACAGTGGCGCATGGCGGGACTTAATGGAACTTAAGCTTCTGGCTCGGCTCGCGAACTCTATGTTTTTCTTCTAGTAGTATGTGTTCTCTGTTTCCCCTTCTATGCTTCCTCGCACATGTGCAGTTTACTGAGGCCCTGGCCAAGCCTCTTGCTGGTGTGCTAGCATGGTCTTAACTTCTTACTTCTTTGTCAGCTCGGGATCAGGTCAAATGTAAGTGTCTTGTAGCTCCAGTTAGCAGTTTGGTTGGGAACTTGTTCCCCATGGCGGTAAGGTGGCGGCCGTCATGTGTGTGTAGCTGAATTTTAAACTCTTTCCTTTTTTTAAAATTGTTCTTTCGGCTGCAGTCTTGAAAAAAATTACGTTTTTGGATTTAAATTTAAAATGAATAGGTTTGCTCAGAAATGTTTAACTTGTTGCTACGTTTATAGTATTTGTAAATTTTCGTGTTGAATTGGTAGAGTGTATGGTGCCGCGCATACATCATTTTTGATGTCAGTAATTTTCCTGAATCTAGTCAGTTTGATAATTTCAGTTTTATGATAGTGATTTTTGATTGTCCAGATTGGAGCTCGTTGATGCGTCATTTGATATACGTAAAGTATATTCTAAATTTTTGATAATGAGTATTGAAACACGCTTATGTGAAAATTCAGGAATTTCCTGTAATGCTTTGTCAAATTCATCATGTTGATTATGATGTTCAACTCAGAAATGTTGATATATCCTTGCTTGATGTTAACGATAAATTTAAATGTATTGGTTGATCAAACGTATTTACGTGCGTGATTTTGAAGGATCGTTATATATTTTCATAAAGGTGAACCGTGCGTGTGTGCACTATCTTTAATAACTTTCAGGGTATAATAATTGTAACTTTATAAATTATTTTGATGTCTATTTATGAGCGCGTAAGCACCATTTGTATTGTAACTTGATATGTACCCGCTTAACATGTTTTTGAATCTTTTTTGTAATTTTTAAAAATGTGCTTTTTATACAAATTTCATACAGTTTGAGTTTGAGCAATAAATCTAAGAAGCCCATTAAATATTTTTGTTTGAAAAACACTCAGATTTATGTACACACATTTTCATAGTGTTGGCTCTTGATAATTAATGACCAGTGTATTGTTAATTGAAATACTCTTGCAACTGTAAGAGTACATTTCAACTTCACAGTGTACACTATAGCCTGAGTACTAAAGGTGAGAAGGCATGGTTACAAGGTTTGTACATCCCAACCATGTCCCTGTGCTAGATGAACAGGCTGTTACCAGTGACTCTACAGCTGGATCTGCTGTGCAAGAAAGAAGACAAGATTTACTTTATTTTTTTTGACAAGAAATTAAAAAGAATGTGAAATAGTCTACAGCATTGTGCACGGACTTTTATTATATTCGAGTTCAAGGAAGTACGTATTGTATTTCCTAATGTAGTCCCACAAAATTGCTGGGATTCTGTGAAGGTTTTGTGAAAGAAGATACTTTCGTTTCTGAGGTTTACATGCTTACGTTACTATCATGCAGAGCCCTGCTAACCCCGGCCCGACTGAGCCTCGGCCCTATCTGAATTAAATGTGAACATGGCTCGACCCAGCCCGAATCTGCAAGTAATCGGGCAGACTCAGCCCGAAACCTGTTGCGTTCGGGTATGTGCCGGGTCGGGCCGAGACCAACAATGCTCGGGTCAGATTAGTGACGGATTTATAGTTTTGTTGTTGAAGGGCTACACCAATATTGCCACCCTCTTTTTTAAAAAAAAAGTAGAAATATGAGCCACCAGATGCACGCCCCTAGTGTCATGTTGCCTCTATGCACAAAGTCCTAAACTGGTGCACAGTGCAGCATAATAAATTTCAATGGAAAAACAGTATATTAAAAAATGGAATTAAATTAGGGGCAATTACATATTTGAAAGGCAATTGTATTCTCTATAATTAAGAATTTCTCGCATCATAATCGTAAAAACCCCATGGATCTTAGTACGCAAATAAAAGTCAACTCATGAATCATCACGATGAACTATTTTACACGACATTCATTATGAAATTGGTTTTTGTATGTGAGAACTGTACCGACAGTATCGCTAGTTCGCGGGTTTTCTCAGGGATCTCCCGCTTCCACCTCCATGCAGTCCATCGCTGTTCCATATAAAAATCATTCATCCTTAATCGGTTATCAAGACAACTGTAATGAGCCATACAAATAGTCTCTACTCCACTCGACAATGAAATGAGTTGAATGGAGTGTGAGTGATATATTTTGGTCAGTGCTCAACATCGAGGTCTTTAGCGCAGGTGAATGGTGACATGAGGTGAGTATGGAGCAGCACTGGAATGAAAGGGTGGGGGAAACGGGAGATCCCGGAGAAAACCCACCGTCCAAATGTATCGTCTGGCACGATTCCCACATGCGAAAATCCGGGGTACCGACCCCGCAGAGAATCGAACCCTTGGTGGGAGGAGAATGATCTGACCAGCAGATGAAGCCACATGCATTTCTTATTTTTACATGGCTACAGATGCTTCGAAAGGAAGTGTGCGGCATTAGTATCTAGCATGTAAAACTAGTCCAAATGTGTGGCACGTGTGTGGTGTCCCCGTGCGAGTGTCATAGATGCAAATGGTCGGGTCGGGTTTCGGTGGTTGGACTAGTGTACACTGTGAAGACACAGTGTGATTGGTTCAACATCTAAATATTTAATTATTTGTTTTTTTTTTTTTTTTACATAATTGTGTTCTCGTATAATGCACACCAGGAACCCATTCTGTTATAATAAGTTAGTATTATTTTATTTTAATATTTTTCTGAATTTGAAAAAAATTAAATTATGAGACCTTCAGTAATATGTTAATAATACAAATACAATGAAACCTCTTTTATGGAAACCTGAAGGGACCAACATTTTGGCTATTTGTAGTAATGAGGTCTGTATTATCAGGTGTTCACAAAAAATATAATTTTATAAAATTTTGGCGACTGTGTTTATCAAACGTTGTTATTACCACAGTAACTGTTGTACTAGAGTACTTGATATTACACTGTTTTGTGTATGAAGAAAAATTGTATTTAACATTGAAATTGTTGTAATATTTCTCATCTCATTTCAATGGGAACCGAAACCACTTTGTATTAATGAGATCATTATGTCAACAGGGTTTGTATTAACGAGGTTTCACCCTGTATTAATCTGTGTGTTTTCTCATGCTCCTTTTAGATTCGAAATGTTTAGTGTCTGTCTGTTGGAATCTGAACATAACATACTCTACCTACTGGTATTTTTTAGGTCTCAGCAGTCAGCCTGTTGCGAGGAAATGAGTGTACTGAATTTAAACTTGTGTACATACACACTGTTAAGTTTACATTAAAAGTTCAGAGAAAGGAAATTACTTTAATCTTAAAAGGAAATGGATAGTTAAAGGCGATGATCATGTTCAAACCCCCGCAAGGGTCACTTCAGATTTTTGCATGTGGAAATCTTCCCACAGTGCTGGAATATGTCCTGGATCTGCAGGTTTTCTCAGGGATGTTCTGTGCCCCTTCTTTTGCATTCTTGCACTGCTTCATACCCACCTCATTATCACCCTCCATCACCTTAAACCAAAGCTGTTTTTCAGTAGTAGCCAAAAGTCAAAGTTATGTAAAAATTTACTAATTTTCATTAATTTTTAAAAATACAAAAACGTATCGCTTTGTGTTCACAAAAGAGTCTTGAAGTAGCTCACATCATTAAGAATTAATATGAATTATCTTATTTCTGCAAAAGAATTATTTTTTATTATTTTGGCTACACCGCAACTGCCATTTTGCGACTTTGATAGGTAGTTATGTTAAACTATGGGACCTATTTTTTTTTATTTGGGGAAATCACGTGTCATCTGATGTGTAAAAGTTGACCAGTGTTTGGCACAAATATAAAATTTTGAATTTTTACGGGTCCAACATCCTTAAGGCGTGACGACAAGGTATTCCACACGAACGGTGTCCCAGGGGCACGAATTAAGAAAAAGGTTCCATAAGATCAATTGAAAACACTATTGCACTCTACCTGAATGATTAAGTAAATTGAAGTCCCACGTGACCGCGACACTGGACGTGTTCTCACGACCGCTCTGTAGACCCGCTAGTTGAAGACTTAACTTCCTCCTCGTCCTCCGCTCAGCGCGTGGCTGCCCGGAAGTTGGGGAAGGGAAGTTCAAATTCCCTACATGAAGGTGGAATAGTCACATCAGTTTTATACAATGGTTTTACAATGTGTGGTTAAGCATGCAGCATGATTAAAATAAAAAGTCCTGCTGAAAAAGAAAATAAACACTTGCACTTGACAAAGAATATGCTAAACACTGAAATTTAAGTGACATGGAAAAATTACGTTATGCAATCGTGATGGAGTCCTCTGTCCAGATTGCTCCTTAAAATTACTGAGATTAATAAGTTAATTGGCTATGTTGTAAATAAAGTTTGCAACGACAGTTTTAGTTTGGCATGTAAAAGTCTCCATGGGAAATACACCAGTTGTCGGGTTGGCCACTCCGACGAGGCCGTGCGCAGAAACACATAGGAGAGTGTATGTAGGGGTGGCACTTGTTGACTCTCGGGTGGACGTCTGGTGTGTTACTGAGAAAGGTTTCGCTCATACCTGGTGCAACGATGATGTGCGGCACGGAAATGGCTGACCTGGCTCACACCAAGTAAGTGTTCAACCACTGCTATTACCAATTAAACAGTATGGCAGTAAATGTGTGCTGCTCAAATCCTGCAGATAAAACATAGCATGGGCATGTGACACAAACATTTTCTGAAAGGAATAAAAGCAACTGGCGCAGAACACGAATAATTTTTATATTAAAAATGCAAATAGTGAAAATGTTACATAGGTTCGCAACTGTCCTTTAGGTGTGCTACAAAAACTTGGCATGTAATATTTAAAGAATTTTTAGTCTAATGAAGAATGTAAAATACATATGCATATTTACATCAATATTGTCAGTGTTATGGCGAGGCTGGTGTATTATCAACTTGATATCAGTGTACGTGAAAAAAAAAAAAATTAGAAAAAAAATTATATAAAAAATTTCTTACAAAATATTTGAAAATAATAAAAATTTAAAAAAAAAAAAACAAAAATATTTGAAAATCACAAGAAATCATTGATAGTCCCAAGAAAATCCAAGTAAAATCATGTCGAAATTCTAGAAAATTTAAAATTTTCTTCTTTCTTTAAATGCACAAAAATATTTGAAAATACCTGTATAATTATATTCTAAAATATTCTCAGAAAATATCAAGATATATTTGACCACCACCCAAAAATCTTGAAAATCACATCTTTAAAAATCCGAAAACCACTTTAAACACTACAAAATCTTCGTAAGTTATAAACCCTAAAAATCATCCAAAATCACCAAAAAATCTTTAAAATTTTCCAAACAAAAAAATTCTCAATTTAAGAAACTTTTTAAAAATTATTGCTCCTTTGATTCGTATTGATATTTTACCATAAATAGTGAAAAGTCATTATGCTCAAAATTATGTTGTCAGCACACAAAACTGTATTTCTTATCACAACACAGAAATTGTGCTAACCAATTTTTCTTTTCATCACTACAAAAAACTACTAAATTTTTAAGTACAGGATACAAACTTTTGTCATAATAAAATCTTATGTGTATCTTGAACTTTACATCAAAGATAAACAGAAACAACAGCAGTAGAACAAAATAGTTTACATTCTTGTCATTACACTGATGATCAAGCTATTCATGATGGTAAAATAATATTTTTTTTTGTAAAAATGATTGACAAAAGTGACAAAACATAGTAAATAATGTGAAACCAAATAAAAACACTATACAAAGGCTCAAAATTACACATAGTACATGGTGAATAAATAATAACAATCAATAAACAACAAAATACGCAACATTATGTGCTGAAACCCAACAAATTAAAACATTTCGCAGCAATGTTACTACAAATTGTCATCGTAAGTGTGTATACTTTGTGTAACCAATTAAAATGTAATGGGAGCATTACGAGCAGTACAAAAAATGTCTACATTCTGGTCATCACACTTATCAGCTATTCAGGATGGTAAAATAATATGTTTTAATAAACATTTTTGACAAAAAGTAACGAACTTATTAAATAGTGTAAACTAGAATAAAAACAATATTAAAAATATTTAAATGATAGGTAGTAATTGGTGAATAGTACAAAAATATGATCTGGCAATCTGACAAGATAATACACAACCTTTTCATGGTGAAACCACAAAATTAAAACCTTTTACAGCAATATTGCTATAAATTCCTTTTCAAGGTACTTGATTTAAATCTTATGGGAGCATTATGAGGAAAATCACATGGAACAATACAACAAACATCATCACTGAATAATGACAGTGGTGACAATGTTTACAGTAATAATTTTAAGCAAAAGAATGCTGAAACACAACAACATTGTTTAAAAAGAATACAACTGGCAAATAGCATCCACTTTTGCAGTGAAAATAATGCTAGTCTCTCTTGACAATGGTATCAGGCAACACACACCTGTGCTACTGTGTCAACGAAGTACAAGTTATGATTTGTAGTATAAGCTGCCCAAATAAACATAACACGCTCATCATTTACACATAAGGTTTGCACAGCTTTTCTTGGCAAAATGAACCCAAATGTGTGAATGTTTATGTAACATTAAGTATTATGATTGCCATCTAGTATATGTAATCCCACATGCCTCGAACCTGAAACCTTGTTCATATAACTGATATTTCTGCTCTTGTGTTCACTATTTTACAAATAAATACTTTGTAAAACCTCAATCTAACAAAACTGAAAGGACCTTTGTTTGTTTGTACGTATGTAGAGGTTTTATACTGCAGATTTCTAATTGAAAATGAATTTAACGAGAATGCCAAAATTTCTCTTGGCAACTCTCGGTATACGTATCCTGGAAATTATAGAGGCAAACAAAAAGATAAAAATTACTAGACTACTATTTATTTTAAAGATAATGGATAGTATAAAATGTCTTGAGCACTATACTTAACACACTGAGCTTCATTGTTAAGTTTGCCAGGTTTCTAGACTATCAGAGTTCTCAAGTTCTTCACCACATACCTTGAGTGTGGTAATGTTACAACAGTTGCTTCCAGTCAAGCCTTTTCATGTAGAATAGGTCCCGAAACACCACTGTTTGATGCCCTAACCTCAGTGATCCAGTCAAAGTTATTGTCAAAGTCTTCATTTTTACATACTTTAAAACGTTTCCTATTCGCGCCAACAAAAGTAGTTATGTTTTCAGTCTGCACACAATTTAAAATTATGGTGGATGTCAAAACACGAATATTACAATTTTTTTGAACTTTTAAAATTTCTAGTGTTTGACGCTGCCAGACCCTAAGCATTTTTATTCGCTCCACACCCATCACAGTGTATATCAGTGCAGTGTACATGTAGTGCAACCTACTGCAATCGAGTGCGACCACTCCGCACGCAACCGGACACCGGGTCAGTGCGCCACTCTAACAGACACAAAAGTCTTATGAAACATATAATTAAACTTTCATTTAGCATTTCACGGCAATGGTAGTTAGTTATGTGAACAAGGATACATAATGTACGGGTGTGAGATGTAAAGAGCACAATATGTTTAGTAATAGTCACATTTTAGTAACAATATTTTTAAGTCACATGTTCCACGACTATGGGAACACATTATTTGAAAGACACAAACATTATGTGCACAATTCAATTTGAGCAATACTTATATTTAGTGAATAAGAGAGTCTTGTTTTGTATGTATCATTTCATTTCACGGTTAAGGGACTTCTGGTTTTGGCAGGAGCACCAGACGTGTTTCGAGGCTCTGCGCCAAGGTTACGGCAGTCTTCGTTGAGCGGGCAGACACGTCAGTCGTGTGTCACTCCCGCACGTGCTTAAGGTATTCAACTTTTCTCTTTCCATCTTCCATTTAGCTGCAATAGTCAAATTAAATACCTAAACATTTGCTTAACACCCTTTGAGAGAGTACCGACACGGGGCAGACTCGCTGCCCCCTGCTTATTGAGAGTAAATGTCACGTCTCCGGATGTGTGAGCATTCCCAACATGGCGCCCCGCGAGGCCTAATTCGCGCGTTCGCTAACCCGGATCTTGTACCATCTACATTACGTTACATGCAATACACGTGTTCTGGAAACTAAGCAATTGGTGAGTTTTATTTCAACTTTAGAGTACCTGTTTCACCATTGGTGTGTCACCAGCCCATAGGTAACTAGTCAGTGCGTTCATAGTGTGTGGTTGTGGCGTGGACAGGCCCAAAATATGTCCGACAGGTAACAGTATTCATCGCAGTCAGCTAGACAGACCCCTCACAGATATTAGCCCGGGTGTTCGACCCAGACCCTGCAGGCACAAGAGTCTCGTACTAGTCCGAGTAATGACTATGCTGGCGCCCTTTCACCATCTTAGCACCCAACCCATGCGACATAACACCACGCAAATGCCTGTGTAGACAGGTCGATGTCATGTTTTTATTATCTGCCACCATATTTTTTAAAAAATTCATTCACAGTAAAGTCGTAACTAACCACGTTTGTAAATATTAGGATTCTTATCTACCGATAATAATTAGGTAATGTGAAAGTAAAACAATAAACAACGTGGTCTTTTATCGTAGATGACGTACACTGTTGTGTATGCTCACCTTTGGCATGGTTGCATGCCAAAGTCATGGTATGGGATTTCACCACCACAAGGGCTATAGTTAGAGCTACGTCTTGGACGACCATATTATACAAAGTGCCGCATGCGCTTGGTGTGTGTAACGTTTAATCATGGAGTTGTAAATGTGTTGCATATGATTATTTTGCTGTTTGTAACTCTCGATTTTTAACTCTACAGTACTGATGAATGGTTATTCTATTGATCAGGCAAATATGTGAACTAATTAACTGACCTCTATGAGTGCTACAGTTTACCCAAGCAAATAATTCGTTCTTCTGAATTTCTAAAGATAGCTGCTTGCCAACATCATATGTACCTAAAATATCTGGTAATCACACCTTAGAAATTTTTACAGAACTAGCAACAGCACAGTCAAATTGTAGCGATGGAGGCACCAGCTCTTCCAGCATCTCTAGCATCAATGATGTAGTGAACTTCCCTTTCTCATTCACATCTATAACATCTTGTGTTGAAGTCAAATCACACTTACAAAAATAATAATCTTCACAAACACCACATATTAACGTCTTAGAAAATAAATCCACTTACATGTGCTACAGAATAATATTCTGGAAAACTCACGTCACTGGAAGCTTCAGTATCAGATTTTCCATCCTCAATATTATTTCCCGAAACACATGAATCCGTTTGCAGATTCTTCACTTGATAAATGTCTGCTGCCATCCATAAAAAAATACTACGACTTGAATGAAGTCTACCCTCATCATCTTCAAGATTTTTGGATGAAATCCTGGAAAAGAGCATAAACCATTCACGAGACAAGCTTTAATGCAGCAGCGAACTGGCCTGTAGTTGGGTTGTTGAGGTCTCCTCCATGTTGGCATATAACTGAAAAAAAAATTGTTTCCAGTCAATCTTGGTTGAGTGATCTTGGCTGCAAAAAAAAAAAAAAAACAACACTTCACTCTTCAGTTCTGACCACAGACTCAGTACAGCACGAATTGTAATTATCCATCCATCTTGGCATGACAGTCGAGTTACATTACTTGAAACAGAAATGACAAACTGTAAACTGTCCAATTTACCTAATGCTTCATCCCAGAAACTAAGATGACCAGATGATTCAGACACCCAACACTGCAAAGGACAGTAAGCAGCAGCCAACTTAATTGAACCATTCAGACTGTCAAATAGAGTGTTCATAAATAACAGAAACTCTGCCATTTCTTTCGTATCAGGATGCATTACTTCTGTAAAACCATCTGCTAGAACATTCATGGCACTTGAACATGGGCAGCTGAAGATTATTGCTGCCAAGGAAACCCTCATTTTGTCTTCCTCATTGGGACTTACATGTGCATCTGAAATTTAATTTTCTGAATAATACAATCATCCTCATTTCCAGACTTCATCTTGATAATATGATCCCAAGATGCTACTATTTTAGGTGTAATAATATTATAATTAAGAAAATAATTTCTGAATCCCTTCAGTAAATGAGGCATGTCAAAAATTGATACAATAGTTTCCCCATCTACCGGAAACATAAAGTTATTATTAACATGATCATATGGAAATCTCTTCACAAGCCCCTTCACTGCTGATCAATTTGTACTACCCTGATCAGAGGCTATTTGCCATCACATAAATACCTGCAGAAGAAAGTTCACATATTAGTTCAACAATAAGATATTCTAAAACAGCAGGTGGTGTTGTAGACTGACACCAATAATAGGCTAATGGTTGCTTCAATTTTGTACGTAGTCCACAAGCCATAAAAACCAAAGCATGATCAGCAAGCCATGCTATTCTACCCAAGATCCCAAAATCTTCAAATCCTGTCCTAAGAGAAATTTCATCAAAGTAAAAAGCACAGTATTGGTTACCACCTTTCATTTTCTTCACTTCTTCTCCAAATGTTTAATGATGTCGTGATTAATACCTACCCTGAAACTAACAGCATTCAATAAATTATTTAGGGTAGTTCTAGAAGAAAGAACTATTAGGTCACTTAAAAAGCAGTATGCTTTTGGGCTTCGCTTATACAAAGCAAGTGCAATTAACATTTCCTTCCTTGTCCACCATCGATGCTTTGACCTCTACTAACCTGTTTCGGGCATCACCACATGCTAATGCAGCTGCTACAGGGAAAGATTGAGCTGCGAAAAATTCGTATCACTGCAAGAATACAACTTGACAAGCTTCTTCATTTTCAGCCGAGTCTCCTTCATACAAATTCAAAAGTGTCTGCCCTACCAGCACACAGATATCCTGAGGACGTGCGTAGGATCTGGGAACTGTCATCCCTAGGATGTCCTAGGGAAGTTCACTTCAAGTCCTTTTTATGTAGGAAAAGTTCATGGAAAAGTACTACCTATGATCCCTAGGATGTCTGGCATACACATCCCTGGGACATCCCTAGGAGCTCCCTGGGATCTGTAATAAACACATCCTTAAGACATCCTCAGGAGCTCTCTGGGATCTGCATTAAATTCATCCCCAGGACATCCCTAGGAGCTCCCTGGGACCTGTATTAAACACATCCCTGGGACATCCGTAGGAGCTCCCTGGGACCTGTATTAAATTCATCCCTAGGACATCCCTAGCAGCTCCTTCCAGCAGCAAGAGTAAAAGTTTAGTATTCAACACAAAAGAAAACAAATATATTTGTTTTGGTGATATGTAAACTTAGCATTTAATACACAGTCAAATACACATAATTGTTAATGTAGCCTCTTAATATATTTTGAATAAACAATTCGTCTGCAATAACATTTTTAATGCTTCAACTTCCAAAAGTCTACCAGTAATAATAAAATATGTATGTCGAAATAAATAAATTTAAGAATTTCTTAAGGCATATATAAATGATTATCTACTAAATTGATTGCAACAAACCTAATGTATATTTAAATAATATCGTGAGCTATCTAGTGGTCATATTAGAAACTTTCCTAGAAATCCACTACATCCGTGGAAGCTCCTGCTCGGATATCCCAGGGAGCACCTGCTCGGACATCCCAGGGAGTTCCTCAGAGGAGCTTCGTGGGAGCTCCCTGTAAGGACATCCCTGGGAGCTCCCCAGATGAGGAATTTAGGATGACCCAAATTCGTCTTCCAAGGAGCTTCCTGGGATGTGATGTACTTTTCGAGGAGGTACTTGGGACGTCCTAGGGACATGGTTTTTTTGGAGTTCTCGGACATCCAAAATATCCATCCCTAGGACATCCCGAGGATCGAATTAACCCGTATATCCTCAAAGGATGTCCCTAGGACATCCTCGGGACTTGCTGTGCTGGTAGAGGGTAGCTATCACGTGACTTACGAGTCAACTTAAGCATTTTCGTTTTCCTCGGGGTAATCTCGTCATGAGTCAAATCCAACTCTTTCAGTAAATACTTTCAGGATTTTTTTTATCTTTGCCCCTTGTAGAACATGAAACTGCTAACAAATCATTTGGAACTAAATGTGTTTATGTATTGGTTGGATGCTGACACTGGGTGCTTCTGTTTGAAACTGAAAAGTAATCAATTACACTTGTTTCATCAGAATTTGGTGTGCTGCAAGAATGATGCTGAACCACACATTCGTCACAATCATACATTGGCAAAGTACCTGAAACATAAATAAACATTCACATTACCACTGTTGTTGTTCTGGACACTGGCAGCACTACCGTAAGAATCTGGGACTATTTCTGAAATACAAAATTCATTTGTCAAATATTTCTCTTTTTTTTTAGTTTCTGGTTCAATAGACTGAATAGTTGCACTGAAAACCTCATTAAAAAAACATATATATGGATGTACGGGAAGATTGAGAGATGGTAAAGTTGAGTGTACAAGCTTGCCACTGTGAACATTCATGAATTGGTCCTGTGTAAAGTGAGCTGCACACACTCGTCGGTTTTGTAGGTCTGCAATAGACATTGCAGACAATTGAGGATTAACATGCTGCACTCACACAGCACATCTGTAACAAATTGCCAAAAGAAATATTAATCCCCAATTAAGGTTTGTTTATCGAAAATGTTAATACATTATACTAAAATTAATGTCCGAAATCTTCATACACAAAAAAGAAAGTACTTGGTGTATATCCAAGAAGAAAAACCAATAATACCGGCAATGTTCTTCCAAATAAATGAGATGGTTAGAGCTTAGGTAATAGTAAACTCAAATTAATTTTGTGACCATTCATTCAGCTATATATTACTACTGTACTCTGTACTAATTATTTTCTAAATCATATAAAAATATTTTTATTAGGGATTTATTCTTATTGCTAGGTGTATCTTGAATAAGAATTTGTAATTTTTTTATTTATTTATTTACTGCATAGATACATAGATACTGACTTATTTTTGTTTATGAAGTATGTATCTGCTCATCAGTTTCACTAACTACACATACTAGAATGTAAACCAGAATAAAAATGCCATAGTGTAAAATGAAAATAATAGATTATAAGAAAAGATGTCATGGTCACCTTACACTCGACTGTACCCTGTATGAGGCTGTCCAGAAAGAAAGTACTGGTTTCTAAAAAAAGGCATAAAGTAATTTTATTAACGAGAATAATTATTTTTAAATGAAAGTGCATTCCTCAACATATTTTTCGACATAGTTGCCACCATTGTTCAGTCATTTGTCATAGCGGGAAATCACCTTATTATGCCCTCTTAAAAGAAAGCTGCTAGTAGTGAATAAAGCCACTACTGAACACCGTTTCTCAGGTCACCATTGCTGTCAAAGCACCTTCCTTCTAACTCACGCTTCAGGTTCAAGAACATGTGGTAGTCATAAGTCGCCAAATCGGGACTGTACGGCAGGCGAGGGAACTGCTCCCAACCGAATTGTATAATAAAGTTTTGTGTTACACTAGCAGCATGGAAGATTTTTCAGTGTTTGACAGAAGCATTCAGTATTGATGGCTGCAACTCTATGAAGGAACTCAACCAGCAGAATGCCCGGTCTGTCCCAGAGCAGAGTGCACATGATTTTTCGTGCTGAAAACTTATCTCGAATTTTTGTCATTTGCGGGTCGTTTTGATTCTGAAGTGAGATTAACAACCCAAGTTTCATCCCTGGTCACTATCCTGCTTAAGAATTAATCTCCCTCATCTCTGCATCAGGTAAGAAATGTCAAAGCACTGCCAAGTCGCTCCGTTTTGTGGACATCCGTAAGCATCTTCGGAACATAACGGGAACACAGGTGACTATGAATTTCAGCTGGCTTAACATTCCTTGTGTTCAAAAACCATATTACGGAACACACTTCACAGTCAGTGGGATAAGAAATCGTCTTAAACATCTCGAAGAATCACAAACAACTGTAAACACAGCACAATCAGCCTGTTATGGCATCAGTGGATGGGAAATTAGCTATGTAGACACATGCGCATGCGCGGAACAGCGACACTAGCCTTGCAGTTCTGGTAGCACGAAACGGTACTTAGTTTCTGGACATGCCTCGTATAAACACCACACAACTTACTACAATAAAAATATATCTAGGTCTAATGGCAGCAATAAAGACATACTATGAAACCTTTGCTACACAAAATTGATGACTTGCTAAGGTTACAGCCACGCGGCATGTGATGTGGTATCGCCTCTAAGCACAGGCCACCCAACTGATGTGCAGGGCTTTACCAAAATTGAGTTTTCTATTGGAATTAAATTGGTCATCATATAATTCAATTTGTGATAAGTATGATTAAATATTAAACATGTACTTCTGTAGCAGTGATTCATGAATCTGGTTGATAATTTCATAGATACTACAGTCTGAAAAAGCAGTTTTTGGCCATTTTGAGGGACTTAAATACAATGTTTCTAATAAGTACACCAAACTTTTAAAATTATAGAGGCATAATTTAAAGTATGTGTTCTTTTCATAAATGAAGAAATGTAATGTACTCTACATTAAGTCATAAGAAAAGAATATCTCAGTTCACTGCAGAACATCCAAGTGCATGTATAAAGGTTCTTACCAAAAGAAAACATCAAAATTTCTTGTTAAAGCTTTTATCCCTATTAATTAATGCAGCATGCTGTCATTTTGCTTTAATATAAGTTATGTAAGAAACACACATAAAATCATCATGTTTATTTGGTTAAACACACATTTACAATATAATAATTATTATTATTAATAAAATAAGTTTTATACTCGCGATTGGCCTAACGCCCAGTGACGAGCCGACTCCTTGCCATCCACACAGTACCAATCCTCTAGTACCTTCCTAAACCTTCCAAAACCCCTCACAGTCACCAACTTCTCCCACAGTGTATTTCACTCCCTCTCTGTTCTCACCAGCAACGACTGTCTGGTCCTCTCCGTTCTCCTCCACACCCTCTGAATTTTCTCACTTTTGCTACCTTTCCATTTAAAAGTTCCCTTAATTTTCAGGCCAAACTTCCCCAAAAATCTCCCCCCATTCATCACCCTATACAACCAGATCATCCTTTCCACTCTCCACCTGTCCCTCAACAGTTTTCCATCCCAATTCCTTCATCATCACGGTAGGCCTAAAGTTACTTTCCTCCTCACCAGCCTCCATTTATTCATCACCCATCTCGCTGCCCTTCTTGGTACCTCTCCAGCTCCTGCACCTCCACCTCCACCTCCACATATGGATCCCACTCCACGGCAGCATATTCCAATACTGAACGAACCATCATACAAAATATGCCTTTCACTTTACCTCACCCAAACCCCCTTCAACACCCTTCCGACCAGTCATAAACCCCTTCTTCCCTTCTTAACCACTCTTTTTGCTTCCTTTTTCCATCTTAGATCCGCCTGTATATTATCTCCTAGATACTTATATTCTGTGGTGTCCTCTATCTCCTGCCGATCCCATCCTTATACTACTCGACCCGCGGAAAAAATGCGAACTACAGTGGTGTTGTCCTTGAGAACTACGCACAACTGGTGTGGCGCACTACAGCACCAGCCATAATACTGTGGCACAGGCAGCTGGCTTGGAGTTCGCCACACTACATTTCCACTGACAGTGTGCCATGAACTCATTAGTCCTGGCTCCAGGCTGTACACCTGCAAAAATTTTTATGTGAACTAAATTTTATTGCTGGAGTGGCTTACAAGAACCTCCTAGATTATATTTTTCTCGGATAGACATTTCAATTTTGGGATGTTTTCAGCAGATACATCATTTTGTAAAAAAGCTAAAATGCCAATTTTTTTGTTCAGAATTCTCATAGAGGGACAGTCTTGACTAATAAATAAACATGTTAAGTAAATATTTTAATTTAAACTTGCATCATTATGAAATTAAGTGTTAGTCATACACACACATATATATATGGCGACATTATTAAGATATTTAGGAATTATATACATGTTGTAGTCAAGTCATATGTATTTAAGTAATGAAATTCAAATTCTTGATTAATTTCTGCCTGTATATAATGTTAAAAAGTTTTCAATTGTTTTTATTACAGTTGAATGAAAATAGATCCTGATTTTCACAGCCAATATTAAAGTTCTCAGTTCAAGAATTGAGCTGAAACCAAAACTTTCAGATTTTTTTAGCAAAAAGTAACTCTTATTACCTATATGTCAAAACTAGGAATCTCAATGTGAAATTTCAGTAACTAAAAGCAGAAGTGAGGAAGGATGAGGTATTGCAGTGTCTACAGGTACTGAATGAGAATTAAACATTCTACTACCATGTCAACAACAAATGCTATAAAATGTATACATTGAATGATTCATTGGATAACATACTAGAGATCAATTCCAAAATAATATGTATAGATGCGAGGTCCATAGAAGTGCAACAAGAAGAAACTAATCAGTTCATGTCTTTAAAGTCAAACTTGACATCACGTAGTGAAAGTAGTCCCAAACTGTCTTCTGATGAACTGCCTTGTATCGCGTGCATCTGCATTCGTACCACAGTTAGAGGAGAAAATATAAAGAAAAAGTTCAGAATTTGTGAAGAGCAAAGAGCAAAAAAGTTTTTATAAGCATCTAATTACTTCAGAGAAGATGTTTTCATCTGCATAGCAAACATAGATAGTGATGAACGTATTTTTGCTGCCGATCTGTTTGCTCATGGAAACTACACGAATAAATATCTCTTGAAATATTAGCGGTCAGTGCAGCCCACCAAGGAACGACACACTTCTCCTAAGTTACACGTATTTTAGAAAATCAATAATGTTTTGAAACCACTTTTGGAAGATGGGAATGGCTTCACACTCAGTGACATAAGAGATTTAATGAAAAATGTATACCGGCACATTGATAATCGGTACAACGAGGTGAAGATATTTCTAGTAAGATTTTACCAAGGCACGATCCGATTTTGTTCCCAAAAACAAAAAAAAAAAAAAACAACAACTTTTGGTATTTTCTTCGTCTATAACTCCTGAAGATCTAGCTTCCAAAATAAGATCAAATGATGCAGTTAGAAATGCTAGTGACATATTGAGGAAGGAGTTACTCAATGTTGATTTTCAGCTAGATGATAAATTTACCGATGCCAAAGATTCGCAAAACTCGTGGGAGAGTACTAAAATACCAGATGTAATGGTGAATTTTTTTTATCTCTTTTTCAAATCAGTAAATCACAAATGCTTCAAGTACAAACATTGCCTGCAGGAGTCGTTTATGATGGTGATGAAAATTATGGCTGTGATGATATGTTTCATGGCACTTCAAGTAAATTTAAACAGCAGGCCGTGCAACTTTCATGTCTTTTCCAGGTTATATATTACAAGCTATACAGTGATTCGAAGAAAACTCCCCTACACATGATGATTGGGAATAGCATAAATGACAGATGCAAAAGTAAAGAATTGATCACATCCATGATTCGAATAGGCATATCATCAATTACTCAGAAGTACTTCGGGCAAGAAATCTTCTTGCAGCCTACACTGTAGAGTCGTGCAAAGAAAACAATTGAATTACACATAGCCTAAGTTACTTCAACTCATCAGGATTTACTTTGGCAGCAATCGACAACTTTGAGTTTGATAACAATTCATCACTGTCAGGCATGTCAGGTACACACCACACTGCAATGGTGTTGTTTCAGGACTCTGTTGGACAAGCAGTGCTTGGCAAACCAAATGTTTCTTCCACAAATTTGAAGAAGAAAACTTGCAAATTGCAGGGTATGCTTCCGTGCCAAGTCTGAGTAACTGTGTGAAGCCTATGAGACATACAGAACTCGCAGACACCTTTCAAACAGCTGAAGCTATGGCGCTTGAGTTCAGCCTCACCAAAATTCACTGGTGGATATCATGCCATGATATCCAAAAACACACTACCAGTGTGTCATGTTGGATTCCATCCAGTAATTCCATCACCTTTAACTAATTATGGCACTGTGTTAACAGCACTTAAAAACTTCGACGATGCAAAAATTCCATTAAATCAACAATGTATGCCAGTTTTTTGTGATGAAGGCGTTTTTCACACAGTAGACATCGTACTTCACATGCCTGAAGAATTTCAAAATCTGTAGCCAATGATAGGAATGTTTCACTTTTCAAAAGTTGCTCTGCGCTGTGCAGGTATTTATACAACTGGCAGTGGATCGCATGATGCCCTTTTAGAAACTGAAGTTGTTGGGATTAAAACTGTGAAAACAGTGTTAAACAGATCGCATTACACTCGGTCACTGCAAGGACAGCTTATTCTTTCAGACACCATTCAAGCATTAAAACTAAAGTTCTTTTGGGAAACGAACAGCTATGATGACTACTCTGGCATTGTTGAAAGTCTTTTTTAATTGAGAGAAGAATTGAAATGTAAGAATGACAAGAAATGTCAAGAGCTAATTAACTCAGCTCTATATCCTGATGCTTACAACAAACTCAGATCAGCAACTTAGAGGTTCGATGAAGAGCAATGTGGAAAATCGGAGCTATGCAAATACTTCTGTGCCTTCGTACGAATCGGTTACTTAGTGAAAATTCTCGTGACAGCTGACAGAGAAGAGAACTGGAAGCTTCATATAGAAACAGTTTCACATTTTGTCCCAATAATTCATGTATTCTACTGTATCTGATATCAACGATACGGTGCATGGTACTTGGAAAGAGTAATGGAATTGGAAGTTGATAATCCATGTCTTTATCAGAAGTTCGTTAAAGGCCACTTTGTAGTACATGGGAAGAAAGGCAAGTTCAATTCAGTGGCTCCAGATATGAAGCTAGAAGAGACCATACAAAGGTAAAAAAGAGCAGTTAGGATATTATTGGCCAGATAATGAAAAGCCTTTATGTAGCTGGGTGGGAGATCATATTTCACGAAACAACATACTATCAGTAATTTTGATGCAAGCGAGAGTCGCGGTGAGGGTAAAATAGACTGATATTTCTTTGGTGTAGAGAGTATTATAATTTATCCTGCACGACAATGGCGTGCGAGGACAGGTTGCCCATTGGCGCCACCTCGTCTGGTGTAAGGGACGAGCACCTCGGTGAGCTAGGTCGTGCGACCGATGGCTATGGTGTTAAAAATTCCCTCCTGCTTGACGTAGTGTTTCGCAGTGGACTCTTTAGGCATTCCCCATGCCTCTATGCACAAAACACAAGCACTTTCCAGGGATATAGGGCACATGGACGCCCACGCTGAGAATACACAATACACTCAATAAGATCTGCGGGTTTTAAGGACCCCGAGACCTTAAGGCCGTGAAGCGGCAAGCCAATAAAGACCACGTATGTTACTGGTGTGAATCTTTATTGGAACATCTCCGTAATCCAAACAGTATACACTCAAATGGCAGAGAAAAAAGCCGGTCTAGACCTAGCCTGTCCGGTGGGCAAAGCTGCGTGTGAAAAGCAAGCCACGTGGGCTAGAGAGATAAATTGAATACTGAAGCCTCTGGGCACAATAAGTTGCAGGGGTGAAAAGGTTCCTCTGGCACTGAAGTTAATCAATAGAAAATGTTCCAGACAAATAAAGACACTATTGATACACTAAAAGATTGAGCAAAGACATGAAGCCGACCGCCTTCGAACACAGCTTATCACCAACTGCCGAACGCTTGGCATGCTTCCTGCATCGGCAGCAGGTTCGTGCCAAATGTTCGTCAAAACATAAAATGCACTTATAAAGCACAGAATAAAGAAAAGTAAAATTTTAATTATTATGCTTGCAGTTTTAGAGTTCCAAACATCTTGGGGGAATGTTTACATTTGAACATTACAAATTTTTAAGTTTTTAAGTAATTTTGAATAATGCCTTATTATTATGTGACCAAATAAATTTCAGCTGTAGATTAGTTTCGAAAGCACCCCAAAACACTGACATCACTTTAAAATAGAAAAACAATGAAATTTACTTTAAAAATAATTTCAATAACACCACATGGTCAAGCTCGCCGCTTTAAAATGGTTCACTTCATATTTGACCGAACGTACACAAAGAGTGGAATTAACATCAATAAATAACTTGAACCACACTGAAAAATATGTTTCAAATTCAAAAGTAATGGCAAATGGTGTACCTCAAGGCAGTGTACTTGGTCCTTTATTATTTTTAATTTATATTAACGATTTAGGTAATTCTGTAACACAAGCAAAAATCATTTCCTTTGCTGACGACACTAATATAATAGTGCAGAGCAAAAGTTTGAATATACTGGAAACGAAAGCTAATGCGGTACTCGCTACTCTAAGTCAGTGGCTGTCCTTTAACAAATTAACCTTGAATATAGACAAAACTAAATTTATGCAATTTTCTTTTGGAAAGGAGGTAGATGTTCTAAATATAAATATAGGTGGCTTTCCCCTTAAAAAAGGTACAAATGCTACATTTTTAGGTGTAGTATTGGAAGAGCATTTAAAATGGAACAAATATATAGATTTATTGTGCAAAAAATTAAGCTCAGCATGCTTTGCTATAAAACAACTCGCTTTAAAATGCAGTAAAATATGCCTGAAAACTGCTTACTATGTTTTTTTTTCACTCGTTAATCACTTATGGTATTATTTTTTGAGGACATAGCATAAGTATCTTAAATCATGTTTTTATCTTACAAAAGAGGGTAATTCGAATTATTTCTAATAATAAATTCAGAGAACATTGTAGACCTGTTTTCAAAGCGAATAATATATAGCCAGTGGCATGTATTTATATCTATAATTCTCTCATCTTCGTTTGGAAATATAAACCAGAGTCTTTTACTATGAATTATAAAATACATAAATATAACACAAGGAAAAAGGACAATGTTCATTTTAAAAATACAAACTTTTCTAGTTCTTTCAATATCGTCCTCCACAAAGGGGGAAATTATTTAACAATTTGCCCAAAGAAATTAAAGAGATAAATTCATTGAAAAAATTTAAAAAGGCTGTTTTTAAACTTTTGATTGAGAAGTGTTATTATTCTATCGATGAATTTATCAATGACAGCACTGATAATAGAGCTTCCTGCTTTTGATATTAATACGTTTTAATTGTCTTGTTCTAAAGAATAACAAAAATTTTATGTGTTATGCTTGCAAGTTTTTTAGATGTATTTTATTATGCAACAGTCATTATTGTACAAGATGTGTATTGTTATTGCAAAAGTTGTCATGTCCTATATCATAATTGCTGTATGATCAAATTGGACGAAATTAAATTGAATTGAAATGAATTGGACGTGTCCAAGGTGTGTCCGAGGCACAGGGACGTTTCTACGAATATAATGGTTAAGCCCAACATAATATTATAACAGAATTTAAAAATGAATTTAAGGTTACCCTTGGTTCGGAATTAAACCACCATGCATCGGTATAACCCACGTTCCTTATTTCACTCTGGTGTTGTTGGAGCACGTGACGCGCTGTAAAAGTGTTATCATGGCAGACTTAGGAAACGGGGCACTTTCGCACCAATGGATGGTGCACATGATTTATCGGCGCACACACTGTCAATACTCGGCGTCAGTGGGGTGGCACCTGGATGCCGCCGCCTCATGGGTCCACGTGGCCGGGTGTGTTCCAATATTTGGAGGCGGTGCTGCCGCCTCGGCCATTCCAAATGGGTGATGCGGTTCGCACGACGGACTTCGGTAGAGGAGACGTGGAACGGTCGCATCAATTTGTTTAGAGAAATGACAAATTCAAGGGTAATGGATCATTCAGAAGTATTTCACCACGACTTAACAGAAAAAAAAGATCATTGATAAACAAAAACATGAAGAAACTTATAGACTTCGTGGTGGAAAAAGGAAATCCTTACAAGGTTTCGTGTCATGTTCCTCTTTGCAATTTTGCAACAAAACTATGTGTATTTGAAATAGAAAGGCTACAGATCTTGGACATGTTTGAGAAAGGGTCTAAGTTTTACAGAGAATTTCAAAATGAAAGATTTACTTTAAAAGTCAAAAAACTTACTGATAGGATACCAAGGACAAAAAAATCCCTGCTTTCAGATTTTAACAGCACATAATCCATTACCAAGGAATGTCGGACTAAGAAGCAGTCTGATTGAACAAGTTCAAAAAGCAGTTGACATAGCTCGAGACAGGGGAGGATCTTTGAAGAACATTTTAGCTTGTGATCTTTGAAAGAACTGCACAATGGGAGTGCATTACTGGATTTAGTTTCTTGGTCATACTCCATTGCAAATGAATGCTACTGACAATGAAAACTAAACAAATAATAGAAAACCATAAATAAGTAGAGTACACTTTAGTCAGCAAGATACAAACACAACATGAAATTCTATCGCACTCGTATTTTCCTGAACCCTGTGTGTCTACCTGATGACATGAAAACAGATTCCAGTTCCCGAAACGTCGTAACGCTGTCTGTCTGGAAAACTACTGTGTTTTGTTTCCTCTCATCGTTGTGTCGTTTGTTATTCTTCTGTTTGTGTCTGATATCAACTATGTTCTGTTTCGTCTCATCATTGTGTAATATGTTACTTAGTTTTTTTATTCTTGATTTTTATTTATTGTTATTTTTATTTATTACCTGTTTGTTCCTTGTTTTATTTGACCCGATTCCATTTTGGAATTTTATATTGTGTATGTATCTTGCTGACTAAAGCATACTCTGCTTGTTTATGGTATTCTATTATTTGTTTAGTTTTCTTTGACAGTCATTCATTTGCAATTGAGTATGTTTAAGAAACTAAATCCAGTCATTTTAGTTTATGATTTGCTTCCTACCAACAGGTTGTTTGAAGGTGTTCAGACAACAAAACCAGACAAGCACACATAGATATCAGAAATCGAAAAAAGTCTTTCGTCTGATGACTACGACTTCCACAGATCTTCTGAATTCATGGTGACTGCTGTTACAGTAGATTTTGTCTCAAGTACGAATGCAAAAATGTCACCCAAGAAAACTTTTGGTGGCTTAGTAACCACTATCACACACAACTCATCATTCGGGACGGCCGAGGCGGCAGCACCGCCTCCACATATCGGAACACACCCGACCACATGGACCCAAGGGGCAGTGGCATTCAGGTGCCACCCCCATGATGCCAGGTAGTGCCAACATGTGCGCCGATAAATCATGTGCACCATCCATTGGTGGGAAAGTGCCCCATTTCCTAAGTCTGCCCTGATAACACTTTTATAGTGCATCACATGCTCTCAACAACAACAAATTGAAATAGGAAACGTGGGTTATACCGACGCATGGTGGTTCAATTCCGAGCTCACGGGTAACCTTAAATTCATTTTAAAATTCTGTTATAATATTATGTCGGGCTTAACCATTATATTCGTAGAAACGTCCCTGCGCCTCGGGCACATCTTGGACTCGCCCAAGTGGCGAGCTTGACCACGTGGTGTAATTCGAATTATTTTTTAAGTAAACTCCATTGTTTTTCTATTCTAAAGTGATGTCACTGTTTTGTTGGGCTTTCAAAATTAATCTAGAGCTGAAATTTACTTGGTCACAAAATAATACTGCATAATACAAAATTACTCAAAAACTTAAAATTTTTTAATATTAAAATATAAACATTTTCCGAAGATGTTTGGGACTATAAACAGCAAGCATAGTAATTTAGTATTTACTGACTGTTTATTCTGTGTTTTAAAAGTGCATTCTGTGTTTTGACGATTGTTTGGCGCGAACATGCTGCCGACGCAGGAAGCACGCTAAGTGTTCGTCAGTTGATGATAACCGGTGTTCGAAAGTGGTCGGCTTCGTGTCGCTCCGACGCCATCTCATCTTTGTTCAATAGTTTAGTGTATCAATAGCGTATTTATTTATATGGAACATTTTCTCTTAATTAACTTCAATGCTGGAGAATCCCCTTCACCCCTGCAACTCATTGCACCCAGGGGCTATGTATTCAATTAATCTCTCTAGCCCGATTGGCTAGCTTTTCACTCCCAGTATCCTCCACTGGGTGGGCTAGGACCGGACCAGCTTTTTTCTCTGTCATTTGAGAGTATACTGTTTGGATTACAGAGTCATTCTAATAAAAATTTACACCCATAAGTAATGTGGTCTTTATTGACTTGCCGCTTCATGGCCTTAAGGTCTCGGGTTCCTCAAAACCCGCAGATCTTATTAAGTGTATTGTGTATGCTCAGCGTGGGCGTCCATGTGCCCTATATCCCTGACGAGTGCTTCTGTTGTGTGCGTCGAGGTGTTGGGAATGACTAAAGAGTCTCCTGCAAAACACGATGTCGAGTGGGAGGGAATTTTTAATGCCTTGGCCATCGGCCGCACGACCTAGCTCACCAAGCTGCTTGTCCGTTACACCAGACGAGTTGGCACTACTGGGCAACCTGCCCTTGCATAACATTGCCGTGCAATGATAAATTCTAATACTCTCTTCACCGGAGAGTTCTCAGTCTATTTTACCCTCACAGCGACTCCTGATCGCATCAATTTGTCCCCCAACTTTGTGGCCTTAGTAACAGTTAAATTCGCGAATCAAGATCAACTTGCAATGTGCATTATGTGTCGGAATTCCGCACGTTGGAAAACCATGTGGTCGCCATTGTGTGTGGGAAGGGCAGAGTGTGAGAGTTCGAGAGAAGAGAAACACAAACGATCCGATTCCAAGAGTTCTGGTAGGAGGGGGTCGAAACACCGCTCAAGTTCGCCTCAAACAACCAAAGCCGAAGGTTACTTTGACCGATACAAGCCTTTAAATCCGAGCGCACCTCCGTTCGAAGAGCCTGGAGGGAATGTCAACAAAGACGAGATCAATTACAACGAGAAACAAGAAGACAAGATTGAGGAAGAAATCATGAAACTAGTACACAGTAGATTGGTGTCATCAGCTGATAGATGTTCACGCTACTGCAAGAAGTCAAGAATACATCAGTTTAATATTGGGGACCTCGTGTTAATCAAGAAGCATCATATATCGAATTTTTGGCAGAAGGTAACACATAAATTATTCTTGTTATATTCTGGATTGCATCGCGTGAGCAAGATAACTCACAACAACTGTTACGAACTAGTTGATCCAGCTTCCGGCGTAGTTAAAGGCAAGTACAACATTACACAGTTGAGGAACTATGTTACTCTAATGGAATAAATTTGAGTTCACGTTGTACAATATTTAACATTGATATACGAACTTAAATGGCTTACAGTATGTTAAGCAAATGTTGAGGTGTGATTTGTACTGCTTGACTTGTTTACGACTTTGCCTGTGTTATTGGCGTACTTGGTGACTTGCCCTGGAGACAGTAGATCCCAGAGGTTATGTTATGCACTGGCGTGGAGCCTATTAAGTGTGCTTGGTCACTTACGCTTTTTGGTAGTCGTAATTCGTTGAAAACGATATGAATTTATTGGTACAAAATTTTGCTTAAATGTTTGATATGCTAAAAAAGTAATCGGTATGTTTAGTACAATATGTGAACAAACATAAACAGATATCTAGATAGCCAACAAACACATAAATGTATGTATGTTCCTGTGTTGTCAAAGAAAAACTTTGCCTGCCACATAGACAAGAAATGTTATTTTGATCTACGGTGTTGAAATTAAAAATCACGATACGGCTGTTGGATATTTCTCTGTGGATTATCGACGCAATATAACCATGTTAATGAGAATAAATACAAAGGGTCCTGATAAAATATTGTAGCCAGTGAATGATGGACCATTTATTTGAATTCTGCACTCTAATATCTCCTAACTCTGTAAAAGCTTTTATTTAGAGTATACGTACTAGTGACTACATCCATAGAAGTTATCTATCTTGTATATTTTGAAACGTTTATTTCTTTTTTTTGCTTAATGTATCTTATTGACAGTACATAGAGGTAAGATAATAATTTTTTTTTCTTTCGTCTACACAGACAAGGAAGAACACTTTTGTCTGCATGCTGCAGATTTTTTTTTCATTCCTGGTAATAAACAAATACACTTAGTAGGTATTTCTCCACAATATTATCAGAATGGCATGGGAAAGTGCGTTTTAGCGACGAGCACACGAACTTCTTAGGGGAACCAGAGATGTGTAGTGCTAAATGGATTTCCGTAAGTGTTCGCCGAAGTAGTGTTTGTCAAGGTCTATAAAGGAGAGGTCGTCTCAAAACGGCAAAAACGTGTTCGGGTCGTTCGGGTATCTTCGGAAAATGACGTAGCCTGGAGACCGTGAATTGTAAACAACTGCATCAAATGTATTGGTTTCGCGCGTAGCTGTGTTAAAAGTTTTTATTTTATTCGAAGTAAATTGCTTTGAACAGTTTGTAGGTAATGTTTATGTGTGTTTAAAATATTTACAGAAGATTGAAGTAAATTCGGATATTCCACACATTCACTATTACAACTTACAAGAGGATGAAAATAGGGTACATCGTTGGCAGGACAAAAAGTATCAACGTGCTGGTTCCTCTGTTGCAGAGAACGACTACGAAACGATCTCGTAAACGTACTGTCAAGAATTCAAACGAAAAAGGTAAGTTCATTTTGTTGTACAATATAAACGTATCTAAGTAACTGTCCAAACCAGCTTATGAGAGCGAAGTAGTCGTCTTGTAGGTAAAAAAGGACTTTGCTTTGGTTATGCTAGATGTCGTCAGTACACATTAAATTTTAATTCCGATTTGATAAATATGCAGTGATAGGTTTTGTTTATACTGTAACATTTGTAACAGTCACATGTCTTACTCAAATGGCATGGGATAGGAAGTGAGTAGTAAGGTAGTAAGGTTGTATATGGATGATTGTGTGTATTCGGAGATAGATGGGGGAATCAGTTTGCATGCAGACATTGACTGAGTAACGCACAGAAAATAATAAAATTAGGCATAATGTCAAGATGACAAAGGCGGTGAGATTCACTAGAGGATAAAGAGCAGGCTCGTGTACAAATTGAGTGAGTATGAGGTAGGAATGGGAGGTGACAGTACAAGCCCATATGAAAAAAGTGTATCTGGGCCAGATCTGGCATCAGGGATAGGCAAATGTACACTAATTCATATCTGGTACAGATCAGTCTCAGATCTGGCCAAATTCAGATATAAGCTTTTTCCATAAGGGAGTACGTAGGAGTAGTGTTACAGGAAGACTGAGGGTGGAAAGTACAGGTTTAAAGAATGGTTTCTAAAGGAAGAAGGGCCCTGGGAATGCTAGGAAGTGTCCTGAATAGAATCAGAGGTGGGCTAAAGGAGAAAGCATACATACATCTCAATGGTGCGTCCAGTGCTGGACTACATAATTGCAGAGCGGGATCCTTACAAAGAAGGATAGGTACAGGAGCTGGAGAGGGTTCAGCGGAGGGTGGCTAGGGTAGGTGGATAAGGCAAGGATGAGAATATGATGATGAGGGAAACTACAGGCCATCATTGATGATGAAAGAAATGGGTTGGAAAGAGTGGAGAGGCTTGTTATGTTGTTCAAGGTGGTGAATAGAGAGAGTGGACAGGAGAGTTAGGTCCCCAGTTATTCAGGAGTGACTACAGAGGGAGAAGATCCAGAGAGCTTGGAGGACGACAGAGAGGGATAGGCAGTCAATGGTGAGGTAGGTGAGGGAGTGGAAAGTGCCGAGAGAGAAACTGGTGTGGGTTGAGAGGGTTAGGTTGTTCAGGAGGGTCTGGAGAGAGAGTGAATGAGAGATGTAGACTTGCCAGGCGACAGTCTATCTGCAAGAAATGAAATTATTATTATATTCAGAAGAGAACTTGTAATTTACAATTGCATGATGGAAATTTGTTTTGTAGCAATGCGAAGTTTGGCAAATTTTATTGACCTTTAGCCCATTTACTTAATTTGGCAGTTCCATTGCATCCAGTAACGGTTACAGGAGTCTAGTGGTACTGGAGTTGCGAATTTTATTACTGTAAATTTAGTCCTAACTGTAGACTGTATAATCAACCTGTCATGTTATTGTGTAAATGTTGATCTCTGAAACTTTAAGTGTAACCTTATCTGATTACAAACAGAATATTTTTACACACATAAGTTAAATAAATCCAAACACAGGTTAGGGCATTGTCATTCTAGAATACATGCGCTGTCAAACATTATTTACCAAACCTGAATGATAATTATTGCTTATTATTCAAAGGGCCTATAAGATTATTACCTACTTTATTTAAATATAATTGCTCATTTCCCCCTTCCCTTCAATGAATGGCCTTTACAGTTGCTTGTCTAATAACACGTAGTAGTAAATGTGTTGGCAGTTTGTTTTTAGCTTTTAGTAATTATATGCAAGTAATTCACTTGCAGTTGAGCACCTTCCGGATGCCAAGCTGTAACTGCTTCCTCAAACACTTACCAAGCCCCTTCTAAACATTCCAACGTTCTTTGCCTTCACCAACTCTTCCAGCCAGAATAAAATTTCACCCATTTACTAAACTCCTAAGCACAGAATGTCGCCACTGTTCTGTTCCTCAAGGTATGAATATTCTCACTATTATTCCTTCTTCCTCCATATGCTACTCTGCCATAGTTAATAGGTGGCCTAACTTACCTTGCACCTCATCCTCCCATCCATTCACCATCTTGTACATCCTGGGCGGCCTTCCCACTCTGCTCCTTTCCTTCAGTGAGTTTCACTCCGGTTCCTTACCATGTTGTCTTATGTTGTAGTTTATCCTGCCTACTATTTTACTGTAAGGGCAGTAATTGAGAGTACACATTGAATCTCACTAAGTAAATTCATTACTATAGAAATTGAAAAATAATATTAGGTATGGTACTGTACTTTCAAATATTAAGGCAGATTCCCAACCACTCTTAACTTAATTCTGAGTGTGTGTGATGTTCACATATTTGTATTCGTGACATATAATCTAGGGATGTGCACAAAAGATGTTTTTCTATAGAAACATTTTGGCACTAAATAATGGCACATTAATAATAGCTCGTATCGAAACAAATAGTGCAATTTATGACAAAACTAGAAGAGATTTAATAAACACAATTAAAATTGCATTGAGTATTGGGCTCTTATAACCAATTAAAATTGGATTCACAGCTTAAGGGCGTGGTATACCGCAATTTTCATCACCATTAGTTTATTTTATGTACCAGACGTTTTTTTACTTATTTTAGACACAAAATGTGACTAAATTTGGCTCTTATGTAATTTTTTTTTATCTGTCATAGTTTTCGCGTAATTGCTTGTTAAAGTGATATTTTGCATGTTTCCGTTTTAACGACCACACTAAAACCAACTGATATACCAAACTAAAAAAAATCACAGTGGATAGAGACATTACAGGCTACAGTGACATGCTCATAAAATTAAAGAAAAAATATATTTGTATATTTAAAAAAATTATTGAATTTTTTAAATTTTAATTTTGAGATTCATATTTTTTTTTAAATATCAAATAATTTTTATTATTCATTTTCATGAGCATGCTATTGTAGCCTGTAATGTCTTTATCCACTGTGATTTTTTTGAGTTTGGTACATCAGTTGGTTTTTGTGTGGTCGTTAAAACGGAAACATGCAAAATATGACTTTAACAAGCCGTTACGCGAAAACTATGAGCAATAAAAAATTTTCATAAGAGGAAATTTAGTCACATTTTGTATCTAAAATAAAAAAATATATATCTGGTTCAAATAAAAAATAAAACAACTGGTGATGAAAATTGCGGTAGACCGCGCCCTTAACACAAAATATGTTGCAGAAGTTGTTCAATGTACCCACATACACACGCTACATTACATGGGGATGTGAATACCTAAATGCACAGTCAGTGTTTTGACTCTTAAGAGGAGTCTTTGCCTGTGTCTAATTTCCACCTTTGACATGTGGGAACAGCATAGCGATAAGGGCAAGTGTCCCACTCTTGACGAGAAAGACGTAGCCTCTATTTGCAGCACGCCAAATTGGCGCGCAAGGTTATTGTTGTAGTCTTTCCTACAGGAATTTAAGCGGTGACCACATTTTATTTTTTAATAGTATGAAGTAAAAACCAGCGCATGATACTTGTTTTGCACTTTACAAATTCAGATAATATTTTCGGAGTTACGGCAGTCTAAAATACCTGTTTTTTTCCATTTTGAGAGGCCCTAAGATCATGTTTCTAACAAGTGTACAGTACTAAATATTTGAAAACATAGAAGAATGGTTTCTGTGTGTGTTCTTTCCATAGTTGAACATAATATGAATAAGTTCAATAGCTTTGCGTAAAAAAGAATACGTGTAACATGCTGCAACGCCATCTACGTGCCAGTCAAGGACTCCTCTTAACGCGGTCTACTGCAATTGTCGTCACCATTTCTTTATTTTTTATTTGTACCAGATATTTTTTTTCTTCTTTTAGACACAAAATGTGACAATATTTAGCTCTTATGAAACTTTTTTATCTCATATTTTTTGCGTAATGACTTGTTAAAGTCATATTTTGCATTTTTCCGTTTTTTAAGGACTACATTTAAACCAATTGATATACCAAACTAAAAAAAACACAGTGGATAAAAACATTGCAGGCTACAATGTCATACTCATAAAAATAAATAATAACAATTATTGAATTTTCAAAATTTTTATCTTCAGTTTCAGCATTTTTAAAAATACAAACAATTTTTATTCTTTATTTGTATGAGCATGGCATTGTAGCCTGCAATTTCTTTATCCACTGTGATTTTTTTGAGTTTGGTATAGCAGTTGGTTTTAGTGTAGTCGTTTAAATGGAAACAAACAAAATATGATTTTAACAAGCCATTACACGAAAACTATGAGTGTTAAAGAAATTTCATAAGAGCCAAATTTAGTTACATTTTGTGTCTAAAATAAGAAAAAAAATATCTTGTATAAATAAAAACTAAAAAAAATGGTGATGAAAAATGTAGACCGCGCTCTTAAGTTTCGTACATAGACTTACTTAAATGGTGTTTGTGAATCGGCCTTTAAATGTTTTATAGTATATCTCGTGTAACTTTTCCATATTTTGACATTTCTGTTCTGAGAAGTTTGCCTGGCAGTTCTATCGTTTGGAGCTTTAAACCTACCTTGCTACCTGGAATAGCAATGTCTCTGCAAGTCTATTTACAGACACACTTCTCTGAAGTGAACTGTCAAAATACGGAAAATGTTATATGAGACTGACTAAATGTTTATAAGCATAAGTTACACAACTTATTTTTGTTTTCCTGTGATTTATTATTTTGAGTATTGTTTCAGGTACTTGAGAAAAATGCAATTTCCTCACTACATAACACAGTAAATCCAACATGGTATTTATTGATTGAATCTAACATTCTGCCTCATGGATTCAACACTCTACACAGAACCTGGATCTGTACTGGCAACAGAAGGCGTGATGTTACGTTACACAAGTGGGGAATGCAACATGAGCCTTACAGACCACGCATCACATCACTTACAAGAGTACCTACATAGACTATTCTTCAGTATAATGTAATTACTCAAGATGCAATCCAAGTGCTGAATCAACTTGATTCAGAGCTATATCTTTCTTTTTTTCCTACTCTCATCAGATGAACTAATTGTTGTGTCAGTTATGTGCTATAAGCTAAATAAATAAAATAACAGCAAATCCTAACCTGGTAGGAAAACCTTCAGTTGTCCAGAAATGTGATGAAGTAATTGTTGGACAATGAAATGGCAATAATTACACCAGCTCAGAGAAAGTGTCAAGTTTTTAACCTGGGACACCAACTGACGTCGACCGGTCCTCACAGGTGTTTGCATGGCGAACTAGGCTATGTTTGGTCAGCGTAATGGTAGTGAGAAGGGCGCCAGCATAGTCTGCACTTGGACTAGCACGAGACTCTTGTGTTTGTAGGGTCGTGGTCGAACACCCGGGCTAAATACCTGTGAGGGGTCTGTCTAGCAGACTGCGATGAATACAGTTACCTGTAGGACATGTTATGGGCCTGTCCACGCCACAACCACACTGTATGAAAGCACTGACTCTAGTCACCTATGGGCTGGTGACACGCCAAGGGTGAAATGGATACTCTTAAGTGTAATAAAAGAAAAACTCACCAATTGAACAGTTTCCTGAACATATATTACCTGGAATGTAATGATGATGGTACAACAGCCGGGTTAGCGGACGCGCGGATTAGGCCTCGCGGGGAGCCATGTTGGAAATGCTCGCACATCCGGGGATGCGACATTTACTCTCAATAACCGAGGGGGCAGCGAGTCTTCCCCGTGTCGGTACTCTCTCAAAGGGCGCATAGCAAACGTTTTACGTACTAATATTGGCTAATGCAGTTGAATGGAAGGTGAAAGAGAAAGTTGCAGCCCTTGAGCGTGTGCGGGAGTAACACCCGACCGATCTGTCTGCCCGCTGATCAAGACTGCCTTGACCTTGGCGCGGAGCCTCGGACACAGTCCGGCGCTCCCGCCAAAACCAACATGTCCCTTAACCGTGAAATGAGATGACGTGATACATACAAAAACATGACTCTCTTAATCACTAAATATAAGTATTATCAAATTGAATTGTGCACATAATGTTTGTGTCTTTCTAATGATGAGTTCCCAAGTTCGTGCACCATGTGACTTTGAAATA
>PNEQ01008754.1:0-46180 GCA_003012365.1 Medauroidea extradentata | reverse complement strand
ACAAAACGACCATTAAAAAATGTGGCGGTGGTGTTATGCGATTTCTGTTATCACTCTGGGTACCATGTGAATATGAGCGAGGAGCCACGCACCATTTTCTGCTATACCCACAACTCAGAATCTGCCATAAATATTTTTATGCCCATGGGTATAGCAGAAGGTAACAGGAATTTAGGCATCGTGTGAGGCCGGCTTTAATGATCTGTCAAAGTCAATGGTGACCCTGCTTTATATTTCCATGTCTTTCTCTGCAGGGTGATTCTTTAAAGCTCCGCATCAGTCGTCATAATAGATTATTTTATTTTCCCTTTTATACAATTCTGAAAAGAAAATGTGAAATGTGCTATTTACCGTGAACTTTTGTTTACCTTTAACGTACAGTATATTTAGGCCACCATCAGTCCAGCAAATTAAGAACATTAAAAAATTGTTGGCCTATTTGAGGCCTAAATATCGGTTAAAAGTTCAACTGCGATTATCGGACTTTAGCCCAAGGTAAATAGCATTCACACTATAATATAATAGGAAATTACAAATTTTTCTTCTCGGAATTTCAAAACGGAGGAAAATAAAATATTCCAATAATACTACTAAATGTGGAGCCATAAATCGCTTTACTGTCAGCGACACTGTACTTGTGGTTTGGTTTAATTTAATTGCTTATAGTATTAATGTAAGTTCTCGTGGCCTAAAATGAGTGCATGTACAATTTCAAGATTTGTGTTCTTTTTTATTCAATCCTATATTTTGTTTATTTCAATTAGGCTCGACATCATGTGTAAGAGTATTTGTTGCATTTTACCTCTGTTTTAATTTTCTTTCAGAACATTTGTTTATGTACTTACATTATTTTTATTATTTTTTATTCCAAAACTAGTAGAAGAGAAACTTCTCCGCTGAATACTAGAGCCAAGATGCAACTAGACTTGTTTACTTTAATTTGCTTTATGCTTATTTATTGTGCTGCACGTTACCTGCGTATGTATGTAACACTGAAAACAATAAAGTAAATCATATGTCAATTAATCAATTGTATGCTAGAGATGCTCGCTCGTGACGAAACTCATCTTGTCACTTACACATACACTGATACACGCGTGATGTTCTGTCAGCCCAGCTTACGGCACAGTAATAAAAAACAGCCATGTGTGGATATTATTAAAACCTACAGCTTTGTCGGATTTATTTCCCACAGAGAATCACTTCCTCCAGGCATTAGACGCGCGTGCCAGCGCACCAAACAGCCTCAGGCAGTCGGGGGGTGGGTACATGAGGGAGAGGGGGGTGTGAGACCGTGGGTCGACAACCCCGGCGGGCGCCCGCGGGCTTCATCTCCAAGCCGGGCGACAGGATGCGGCCACTTTGCGGTCCGGCCAAGACCGTCCGCCGACAGGAAGAGTAGGCACGCGCGCCCGCCATTTTTCGCGCCGCAATCCCGCACACTCCAGTCCCGCCAACTTCTTCCGTCCCCTCCCGCCCGCAGTGGGCCAGAACCCACCACTATATACTACTTAGATCCGCGCGCACCCGCCCGCGCTGCGCCAGAACCACGGTCGTAGAACAGGTCTGGACACTCGCCTATCTAACAATGTATTTTGTTTGACCCCCTTGTTGTTTGGCTGTAGTTCGTCACGTTACCGAGATTGTTGTACTTTTTGGCGCTGTTTCCCGGGCGGTCGGACTCAAACTCCGTCCACTTTTTTCCATTGTTAAATTTATAAAGTAAATAAATATTGGTAGAGCCTTTTTTTTTTTTAATTTGTGAGCGAAGACAGTATTTCATAAATTGATAAAAATTACGTTCTGATAAATTGTTTATCTTAGCGGAAATGAAGTGGGCGGAGTTTAGTCCGACCGCCGTAACATCAGCGCCAATAAAACACAATATTCTCGGTAACTTGGTGAACTACAGGCAAACAACAAGGGGGTCAAATATCCAGGCGAGTGTCCAGAACTGTTCTTCTACGGCCGTGGCCAGAACCAACTCACTTCCACTAGAACATACCTCCGCCACAGACTAAACAGTAATACAGACGTGAAATGACGTAACGGATTATTTGATACTGAGAACTTCGCCGATTATTGGCTGCGCCTGGCTGTTGATAAAGGTGGTTCGGAATACAGCAAACACTCAAAAAAGCCCTGCTAAAGTTCCGCTTTCAGCCAATTCATATATTTCCGCGCGTAACGGCTAACGACGGGAAATGTCTAACCTCTGTGGACACGTCACTTTATGTTTGCGCGTGTGAGATAAATTGTACAGTCAGTAGGAACCTATACAGTTCCATAAAAAAAAGTTTATTGATTACATAAAATACAATTATGCCGATTTGGGTCGATTTTGTTTCAGTATTGTTTTATTTAAAAAATGAAAACACCCGGAACTATTTTGTGTAATTTCGCTGCCAGCCTAACATGCAGTATGCAGTAACCGCTAGTGATATTTTTCAAAGGTTAAATTTTTAGTGCTCATGTTATCCCGAACAGTCTATACCAGCCGTGTGTTTGGCTCCTGCATGTTACGGCAGGTTTCCTATTGGTAGACGTTTTCGCCACGTTGCTAGCCAGCGAAGCCATTTTGATGCCGTGTGTTACTGGATTTCTCCGTCCTATCCACCATTTCAGCTCTGTGTAGTCTGTACAGCCTACGTTTGCCTAATTTGACATATCTTCTGAGAAGGGCATCTGAAACAGGATTGCAGAGAACCTGTGTTTTTTTTTTTTTTTATTCAGGAAGTCAGGATAGTTTAAAGGTTAACACAGTGGAGTTGCCAGACATCTTTCTCAGAAGAGAAATGTCAAAATCAGGCAAACTTAAACTATACAGACTATATTCCAAAATATTCTGTGCCTCCACCCAGCGTTTCAGGAGTAAAATTTTTATGATATGTATACCATAATTTGACCTGATGTACCATTAGAAGGTCTTCATGGTATTCAAATGTACCATTATCTGACTACCCGTCGGGATTATAGCGACTATCCATTTCGTTGTATTATACTCGGCCACTACATTCACAGTTACATCACTATGTAGTTCCTGATACAACCAATTAATCGCTAAAGCTTATTTTGGAATATCTAGGCCTATCTACGGAGGGCAAAACATACGGTCTTTATACTTTGGTATCATTTATTAGCCTTGTCTTACCGGTCTTTCGAATGGTACTTCCCGCCATCGGCCATGATATTTGAACAATATTTTAAGAAGTTGGTGAAATTACATATCTAAAGTTGGTATTGCCCGTTACAATCTACTAAGACTTTTTTTTTTCGAGATGGTGTATTACTTCACAACGAGTTCATGTGAAGGAGACAGTGATTATCCTGAAGCACCTTCGTAGCGAGAAAAAAATTTCTCCTCAAAACTAAGTAAGGAAAAAAAACGTGTTTAGGAATATTTTCATGATTGAGAAGTGGGGGACATTGAACTTTGGGTGAGTCCAGAGTTAGGAGACTCATTTAAAGCAAAACGTTAACTTTGTAAAACGTGTGTTAATACATTTTTCCTACGGATATTTGGATTGTACGTATTTGATACAAGTAGCGAAAAATTGAAACAACACTGATTACAATGAAAGAAAAAAAATATTTTACACATATATTTCGCATGTACCATAATTGTATGCCACGGTACCATATTTTTAATGCCACGTACCATAACCGATCACTGCCTCCACCTACTACTCACTTGCATCACAACTAGCCGTGGTGCCAGCCACGTAGTTCACGGTCAACTACGCTATTTCGAAAGCAGTATTGGAAAAACAATTGCTTCACGACGACAGGAGGAGCTGTTATTATGGTAACACTAGCAGCGAGCTGGTCAAATGTCCTTTATTTACGTGTTTATAAAGTGACTGCCTGGACAGGTTGCGGGACGGTGCGCAGATCTTCGGATATACGAGTTTATTCGAAAACTGCTGACCGTACGTCAGTGATTTCCGCTTAGGGATACGTTAAGCCCTATACACAATTGAATACTTTAGCATTTTACTTTACGTTTCCGTTAATTTATGTATTTCGTCAATACAAAATACAAACGTAACGTTAAAGAAATGAAAACCTGTGTACTGAAACGGAAATATTATTATATAAACTATTATAAATTTGCTATACAAGCATATCACGTAAATATTCCAAAACTAATCCTAATTATAATTATATATTTCATTTGTTGTATATATATATATATATATATATATATATATATATATATATATATATATATATATATATAAAAACAAAAGCAACGTCATCAGGTTTTTCGAGTAAGTACATTCAGGGGCGTTATTTCAGGTTTTTCTTGGGGGAGGGCAAGATTTTTTTTTCGGTGACCTCGTTGCGTCTTTTTTACTAATTAAGCATGAATAAATTAGAAACTTTAATAATAAAACTTCAATTTTATGTGCTTAGGTTAGCATTATTTAAACAACAAAATACAAAAAAAATATATTAAATATACATAAAATTTTAAATCCAGGGGGGGGGCATTTGCCCCCCCCCCCCTTGACCCCCCTAAATGACGCCCCTGAGTACATTTAAGACAAACCTGTTACTTTTTCACAGACTCCCAATACTGGAGAACAAAACGTAACTCAGAAATAAACATTTTTCATTATGACATACATAAACAGCTGATTCTTTGCGAACGGCCATCTTGACTTTGACGTTAGGTTTTCAGTATATTGGAAACGTAAAGTTAAGGAGGCGTTGGTGGGTACAATTCACCTTTATCTTAAATGTTACGTCATAAAATAATAAGATCGCATCCGAATGTCTCATACAGACGAGCTATCTGTAGAAATGGTGATTTACCGCGTGAAAACTTGACTCCTTGTTGGGTTTCAACGTAAGCCCAGCATGTAAAAATGTGTCTTTCTGCTTTAGCCTATTGTGTGTGGATGAATTCACTGACCCCAATTGACTGATGCAACAACACATATGCCACTGCAAATCTTACAAGTTACAAGTGATATTTTGAATAGTTACAAGTACAGACCTGAAAAAATTCGCGTTTTCGTTTAGGCACAAACTAGACTTCAAGTAAATGTAAGACTGTAGTCTATAACGTATGTAATTGGCCCTTGACTTATCTGACACCTCTTACAGAGCAGCAAGCCAATAACAAAGAGGCAACTAAATGCAGACATACAAGTAACCAATGAGCATCTGTTGTCTACTTGAGAACACATATATTCTTGAAGGCTAGCCTAGAGGTCAGTGAACCCGCGAATTTTACCTGTCTCTAGTTACAAGCATTTTCGTTTCGTAGAAGAAATATTTTTCTGACAAGCAAAGAAAGCTGGGTAGGAATCTCTACAAGTTGGGTTAGGGGTGTGTGTTTACATACAATTCAACGTGCGGACATCCACAAAAAACCTTTGCTGTGATTGGTTGCTCTCCTATGCGTACGCACAAGAAATTAAATATTACCATTTCTTATGTCAGAATCTCAATGCACACGATCGCTTTTGAGCAGTTGTGAGTTAGTTGGCAGGAATACATAGAGGTCCTGTCCATTCTACGGTTGCATTAGAAATAAAAATTACTAGCGAAATAAATCAAAGCAATTGAATTATATCTTGATTCCTCACATTGTGATTGTGCCGAAACACAGATACCTTGTACTATTCAATATTTGGAACGAAATTCATGCTGTGCAAAAATTGTATTATCATTCACGTGAATGAATTAGCTGCAACCTTAGAGTGGATAGAGTAGTTCTGGTGCGAACGATCTGTGTTCTATGTTTTCAATTGATAACCCACGTACACTTTGCTTGTTCGTGGCACACACCAATATGGCCGCCGCAGCTGTGGTTGCTCGTCACCCAGCCGTGCGCCTATCTTTACTGCGCTGTGGTTCGAAGACGACCTGACCCGTCCAGATAAGCTCACATTCCGGGCGACGTCAACCCAGCGTCCCGTCCCGTGTACATTCTCCTCTAGACTCGCTATCCACTAGGGCCCCGTGCTTCCAGTGCCGCCAACTTACCCGCATGTTTTTGTCACAGCCATCGGCGTCGTAAGCATTTAATTTTTTTAGGGGGACGTCACTGGTAGAGAAAGTGTACATATAACCTACGTAATAAAGGGGTGTGTAGGAGTCCTACACCGGGAAATTTTATATTTTAAGGTGCAAAATGCTGCTATTCAAAGATTTTCTGCGTCAAAATATTTAATATACAACTGAAGGAAATCTTAATCTTAAAAAATCTTTAAAAATCTTAAAAACTGCGAAATTTTTTTTTGGGAGCTTCCCCCACCCCCCTCCCGTTTCCGACGTCCCAGGTCACATCTACGGTTCTCCACTAGAGTTGATATTTTTAATTCCTGAAATGGGAATAACCATTTCGTCAGTTGTATATTCTCGTAAATAAGACAGCGAGATCATTATAGACGGTGACACACAACTTGGTACAATGACAGGAGCTGGGAGAGGAGTCGGCCATGGCCATTGATTAGGAACCATCCCAGCATTCGTCTGGAGCGATATTGGGAAACCATGGATGGCCGGAGCCGGGGATCGGACCCGGGTCCTCTCGAATGCGGGTCCAATATGTTGCCGTTGCGCCACCTCCTCGGTGGGGCGAAAGTATTATACATAATTCGCGAGAAGATTCCTTGTAAAAAAAATTAGGCGATGTTATATAGGCCTAATGTAAGTTTTAGGTTGCAGCAAATCTTAAGAGAAATTGAAATTGAAACCCAAAATTTGTTAAAATAACTAAAAGTAAGGATAAATAAATAATTAATTTCCCGACGCGGTTTTACAATGAGATCTGCAGGGAAAGGAGTATTTCGCGAATACAATTTATGTTAGGTTGTAGGCTAGCTTCCAAGAATATATATGTACTCAAGTAAATAGAATGACCTCATCGTATGCTCACTGACAAAACCATACCACGTGATTGAGCCTAAAAATTAAGATTGCTTCTTTATTGTTAGAGACAGGAAATTTCGCGAAAATATGTTTGCAGCACTATGTTTCAGTGCCTTACGTGCGCACCTGCATCTCTGCTTTGTGGTCAGTGATTGGATGCCGTAACACCCAGCGTGTGGAGGTTAAACCCGCATATCACAGACGTGTTGTGTCACAGTTATCCTAGTACTGATTGGCAAAGTCAATGACTAACAACTCTGCACAAAAAAAAATATATATATCAATAATCATGAAGTTGAGCTGCAGGTGCACACGTAAGGCACTGAAACAAAGTGGGGCAAAAATCTTTTCACCAAAAATTCCCGTCCCTATTGAGCGCCATCAAGAAGATGCCAAATACTAACCAATTCCTTTAGCTGCACGAATGTACAGTTGTTTGAATCCTGGCTTGTGCTTACAAGAACAGGGTGTCCAGTGAAAGTGGATTTCAAATTTCCTTGACATTTCCCTGTTTTCCCTGACAAAGTTAGGATTTTCCCTGACATTTCATTTATTAAAAATTAAACATTTACCTGAAGTGTTAATCAATTTTGGATGTGTCAACTACCATCCCATTATAGCAGCAGTATTTTCACTGTTGTCAATCCGCAGGTGGTAGTAATATTGTCACTGCTGCCACCACACTTCTTTGTTTAAGAATTGTATCCACTAACATAGCCTTTTTAGCTTGTGTTCACCGTAGAGTAATGGGATTAGGCGTGTTTGTAATGTCTGGGAATGTATGTTCGAATCGGTCTTCTGTCAATAAAATGTTTACTCTTATTTATTTTATAAATTGTATTCTGTATATTGCATTGCATTTGACAATTATTAACTATAAACCTTATATTGTACTCGAAAGTAATTACCAGTATGTCCATTCTACAAAACAGTTGCATTAGATAGAAGGCTTTTGCAAAGCCTTCTAAAACTGCAAATATTTTTTAAAAATTTAGGCCTTGTTCCAACAGGCTGCTAAAATATTCACACGATTCGATTTATGTGAATACTTTAAATTATGTAATTTGTCTAGGCCTATTTATAAAGTGTGGAAAATACTAAATTACAGATTAGCAAATTGCATCCATAGTAATCTATTTCAAACATTTTAATAAACTGACAGTTGTCTCTATTGTAATAAACAATTGTATTCCATGCTCATAATAAATATAGAGGAAAGGAGGGGAAAGCTCGGCAGAAATGTTCAGGGCACATTAGCTGGATTCACAATGCACCGACAAGTCCAACACAACAAAAGCTGAACAACAACCAATAAAAACTAGGACATAATAATGTCAACCCGAAAGAACATTTGTACTGCTCCAAAGTCAGACAAAACTAGATTTAGGTCTAATTTTTAATATTCTTAGAGTTGGGTCTTGTAGGGAAAGTACAAAACAAAATATTTACTTGTGATTAACTAGACTTGGTAAATTTTACTTAATAAGAAAGTTAGACTCAACATAATGTATTAATATATTCAATTTGTGCCATTCACAACAAAAAAAAATGGATAATATAGGCCTAATAAGTCTCCAGTCATATAAGCAGTTTTCAATAAAAACATTTAATAACCTAGTTCACTAAATATAGCTGGACTTCAGTTCATTTTCATGCCATGTACTATTTTCTATTTGTTTGTAAATAAAAGCAACATGGGTGTTTTGAGGAAAATAAACCTTTTTGAAACTTGCGTGCAATAAAATAACTACAAGTTTGCAAGCTTTCGCGGCTATTGTTTATTTACTTCATAGAACCTATACACATAATTACTCACACATCATTATGAAAACTGTCAAAAAGTAACGCTGTGACACATTAACTAGACCTATCCAGCATGGAACACAAAGACAAGCTGTCATTTTACTCGGATGCGTGCCATGTTGACCATAGACGGACGAGGACCTCTAGTGATAATTAATTATTATTTACTCAACCAAGAGTATCAAATGTGAACCTGTGAATTGGTATGCAATGCTGCATTGCGTCTGGAATAAACATGACCAAAAACATTCCAGACAATTTTTTGAAAATCCCTGACTTTTCCCTGATTTTTCCCTGACGCACAAAATTCCCTGACAATTCCCTGTTTTCCAGGTTTTCCAGGTCGCTGGACACCCTGAAGAAAACACGAATTCTTCAGGCCCCTAATCACTGGTGATGCAATCTACGTAAAGACTGATTTACGAGCGACTGATAACTCTACAGTGTAAATTTTTTAATTATTGGCCAGAAACGTTTTCAGCTGCAAACTACGACACGAAGAAGCTTGAAGTTTAGTCTGCAGGTAGAAAATAACGCGAAATTTGTTGTACGCTAATATATAAATTCGTAGACCTCACAGACCATATGTCCCGTAAATTAAGAAGTTCATTGTGGCGACCCTTATTTCTAGTTTCAATGTTGCACGTTTTTACTGGAACATCCTGTACGTCCGTAATTACCAAGAAATAGTATGGTGAATAACCAAATCCATTTGCTCTCATACCAACCCCAGTGTCCTAAATACGAACTCGTCCGGAACAGTGACATTATGCTCCGAGTACTAACGAAACACGTACTGCAAATAATGAGTACAACAAACCCTTTCGGGAACCCTATGTTTGTGCGGAGCAAAAAATTTCCATCGTCATATTAGTAATTTTTTAACCTGATTTTTTTATTTTAGATATAAATTATGACTACAGTTTGCTCTCATAAGTTTTTTGTTTCGCTAATAGTTTTTGCATAGGGGCTCGTAAATGTTAAAATTTTTATGTTGCGGTTTTATGTACGACACTAAAACCAACTGATGTACCAAACTGAAAAAATTCACAACATTGCGGGCTACAAGTTGACATACATAAAAACAACAAATAAATTAATTGAATATATATTATTTTTGTAATTTCGAAGAATTGTTGGATTTTTAAATTTTTCTTTCAAATTTCAGCATTTGAATTTAAACACAAAAATATTTTATTTTCTGTTTTTATGTATGCCAACTTTAAGCCTACAATATTATTATTCACTGTGAATTTTGTTCAGTTTTGTATGTCAGGTTTAGTGTTTAGTATACAAAACACAAAAGCATGCAAATTTTGACATTTAAAAAAAAATCTCAAAACAGTAAATATTAGTTATTATTTATATCTAAAGTAAGAAAAAATGTACAAATATAAAAATAAAATTCTGGCAATGAGAATTGTTGTAGACCGTGCTCTTAATGAAGGTCGATGACGTCACTAGTTACGAAAGCTAACAAACACGCTTATTGGTGCTAGTGTTGCAAAAACAAACCAGTGCAGTCAGTAGAAACAAAACACTGCGCCGATATCCCGGATGCACGTCAGGCGTGCCACCGCATGAACAAACAAGGGGCTGCCTCGCTTTGAACACTCGGACGTATCAACTTGGGAATCTAATTTGGCCGCGATCCGAGCTCCACCTGCACGTGACCTTGGAAAGGAATCGTCAGTAAAGCACCCTATCTTTATCGCATGATCCGCTCTGCATGGTATTCCATTCTTCTCACGTTTCCGACAGCGCATTGTCCATGGCGTGACTTTCTCGCCTGCCGGAACTCCAGCCGTTAAACAAGGTTTTTTTACATGAGGCGGTTACGAAAACTCACTCCATGGAGTAGGGCAGGTCTCCTCTAGCACTTGACCAGCTGTTGTCTATAACCGTGGTTGATATATGCCTGTGATGATGTTCAGAGTGAAATGACGAGCGTAATATATATATATATATATATAAGATTTCAAAAATGTTCACTTTATTCTGAACCATTTATAAGCGGCTGTTAGCAGACAAAAGTAGTTAAATTTGTAAACAATAAGTAAACCAAAACCCGAATGCACTGTGTTGAAAATGCCAAATAAGCAGGCACAAAACGAACATTATACGCAATATAAATTCAATAACGTGTAAAAATATACTGCGAACGTCACATTTAGTAAAGTTTTTAACATGTATAATATATATATATATATGAACAGGCTTTGATGTTGTATTTCTAGCTGTATTGATTACACCAAAGACTATATAGTTAAAATATCACCTAAAATAATGAGAAAATAACCATTCGAAGTTTCGCTAGTATTGAACAAAAAATTGTATTACATGGCAAATTACATTTCTGTTCTTTAAAAATAACATGTCTTGTATATTTTGTGGGTTAAAGCAAAATGTCGGTTATCGAGTGATTTACGAATAGAATAATAGGAATACCGACCTTCACTGTGATTGGTTAAACTTATAATTTGCGTTGCTCGAACTTAAGAAGTCCAGTTGTGAATGCTTGTGTTCAAATCAGTGTGAATGAAATAATTCGAAGTCCTACAGCTTCACCGGTTTCAAATTTCCACGTTAGAAGCGTGGGAACAGCGGAGCGATACGAGCCAAAGTGCCACGCTTGACGGGAAGCACATCGCCTCTATTCACAGCGCGTCAAACTGGTGTGGAAGGTTTTCGTAGAACTTTAACAGGCGAACTCAAAATTCTATTTTTTAATAGTATGACGTAACGGCCAACGCACGCCTCTCGCTTTGCACTTTACGAATTCAGGTGGTATTTTCAGAGCCACAGCAGAAAAAAAAAGTTTTTAGCTTGTTCGAAAGGCTTGAAAATCATGTTTCTAACAAGCGTGCTGGAATTTTAAAATAATGAAATCATAGTTTCAAGTGTGTGTTACTTTCGTAGATAAACATAATATGAATAATTTAAGTGTTTCCACGCAAAATAAATACGCGTGACCACCTTTAACGCCGTTGATACGCCGTTATCTATCTTGAACATAAGGTGTACATCTTGTTCAATCAAGGTGACTTGCATCATGTGACTGGCCAATTTATATGCAAGTAGCGTATATGCAAGGTCTTGCATTCTAGCTAGAATCATTTAGAGGCGGTTGTCAATTACATGCACCTTTTTGTGCAAGTTGTTTGTTTATGTTTTAATTTGGCATATTTACGTTAGCTAATTTATCCTGATATTGATCATTATACAGTAGAATACAAACTGATTCCTTGAATAGTCACAACAAATTCATGTATCAGTTTCTATACCTACTTTACGCAACTGATGTCTTTTATAATTTTAAATGACAAATTCCATTAGGATCAATGTAATTATAATAACGAAAATAAATTAAATAAATTAAAAAAATAAAACAAACCAAAAAAGGAGCCGTAATGTTTCCCGATTGTTGTGGCATTTTGGCATGTTCTAGGAAGCATGCAAGTTCTACTGTGTGTATAGTACATTTGTGTGTAGGAACATGCACATTTCGCGTTATATCTGCTAGCAGACAGGACTACAAGTTACTCTGTGTTCATATGACGTCTGCCGTTGCTGGTAGTTTGCGTGGCACACCTGAGACTTGTTCAACCTGTGATGTAAGTTCAACTGTATAATACCCACGATCCTGTGAAGAGGACACACAAATATATGAAGGTCCATAGCCAGTAGCGTCACCGAGTGTGTTCGGTTTAGTACAGGCAAGTTAGTCTATCGCCAAATAACGCGAATTTAGAGACCTGCAAAATTCGTTTTATTATCAGACAGCAGACTGTATTCTAAGCTACAGTGTGCTCGTATGTCTTCTGTTATTGGTAAACAGTTTGTGTGGTGCACCTGAAAGACTTTTTAAACCAATGGAATAAGGTCAGTAGTAAAATGCTGAGCAACTTGTAATGCCGGTATCGTAAACTGGGACAACTTTGGCTCTGGGAGGAGGGGGGCTGTCCCATTCAAAATTTTAGTTTTTATGTGGTTTAGCGTAGAACATTTCAAATTTTATCTGACCTCATTAAACGTATTTTTTAAATAATTGGTATTCAATCATCTATTTATTAATCAAATGACTCCAAAACTAATATTTATTGGGACAAAGTTACCCCAAATTGGGGCAAAGTGGCCTCAGTTTACGGTACGCAAAGATACGAAGGCTCGGAGCTAATAACATCACGAAGTGTGTATAGGCCAGTGAATTCCAGCCTGATGCCACCAAATAATAACACACATTTTGCAGGTTCTCTATTTATGGGGCTTGTACACAAGGACCTTTTGGTGATCAATAGAAGTGGTATTTTATCGCGGGAACTCTTGACAGTTTGCGTGATTTCAAAACACGTTCAGCTTACCAGAAGATTACTGGCTTTAGCTTGTACTTTGAGCTGTCGCCCTGTTTGACTGAGCCAATAAGCATTCCGATGTTGTAATATTTGATGCCTGTTTTTGGTCTGCAGACAGCTACGTTGTGTCAGAAGTATAACACCGAATCAGACACGTTGCAAGAAACGACACAGCGTTATCGACGGTATGTTGCCACAAAACATTTTCGCGATCCTATATAGGTACCCCTGTTTTTCGCGACAAGAAATTGCCCTAGTTTGTTTGTTTGTTTAAGGCACTGGCCTTACGTGCACATCTGCAGTTCTGATTCACGGTTATTGGCAGCGTGTCTATGTGAAGAGTCGTATATCATTTGACTGAGCCTATTACATTAACGTCCCTACAACAACACACGTCTGTAATTTGTCAGTAGAACCCAGAGGCTCTTGAGATTTAAAGTATCCAATCAGTGGCCACGACGCAAAACTACAGATGTGCGCGATAGGCACCGAAACAAAGTGGGACAAAACTCTTTTCGTAAAAAAACAGCAGTCCCTAGCGATATACCATCATTAGAGATGATGGTATGTAGGGAAAATTTGTTGTGCCAACATACCCTTGGAAACGCTATAGTTTCTTGCAACATATATGATTGGGTGATATACGTCTGACACAACGTAGCTGTCTGCAGACCAATAACAGGCATCAAATATTACAATAGCAGGATTCTTATTGGCTAAGTCAAATAGGGCAACAGCTCCAAGTACAAACTAAAGCCAGTACACACAGAAAAATGTTTGGTTGATTCAACCGTACATATGTTTGTATATGGCCAAACACAGTTGAACAAACCAAATATTTGGCTGCCTGGCAGGTATAGTTATCCCAAAGTGATGGTTTGGTGCAGTTAAATTTACGTTTTGTTAGGACAACAAAGCCAATACTTGGCGTGTTTCATATGTTGTTCAGCCAACAAAACTGTTGTTGAATCAAATACATACATGTTTGGCCATATACAAATATATATATATATATATATATATATATATATATATATATATATATATATATATATATATATATATATATATATATATATATACGGTTGAATCAATCAAACCTTTTTCTCTATGTAATAATCTAATAAGGTGAACTTGTGTTGAAACCCAACAGTCAAGTTTTCCAGCGATAAACCACCATTAGAGACAATGGAAAATCGCGGGAAAAGTTGATTGTTTGCTAGACTCCAACATGCTGCATATAACCTTGAATGTTTTGTATCTACGTTGGCTATCGTTTATTTGAGGCATTGTTTCTCTTTTCAACAAACCCAGTTATAACTGCACAGCTTGAACACGCAGCGTGTGTGATTCGCCACAAAACTGTTCACACATGTCACGGTTAATATACTACAGTTTATTGGAGACTATGCTAAACATTTTCGCAATTTTCCAGTGTCTCTAACCATCATCTCTAGTGCTCACCTTTTAGCTGAAGAAAGATAGCCGCGTGTACTGGGTTTCAAGCCGTAATGCTGAAGTTAAGAGTGCAACTCGCTTGACAGTGAGAGGCTGGTGAGAGGGATGTTCGGCAGAGCGCGGAGGTCAGAAAGTGTGCATGCAGAGATCAGCGGCGGGTGACGGACACACACAGGTGAGACAGCAGTGTTTCTGCACGGGGCAGGGTGAGGCTATGAAGCAACCGTAGCGGCCTACAATGTGGACTGCCTTGGCGTTCTTGACTGGAACTCTTGACTGGACTGGTCGGCCTAGATGGCGACCAAGCGAGACTCGCAGTGCGGACACGGAGGCTCGCGCAACAGGGTCGGCCGCTGTCCACGAGCCCACACACCGCTGACGTGACGTGCCTACACACGATACTAGGCGCTACCATACGCTTTTACATGTTAAGAGTGCGTTGTAGATAAATAAACGCTGAAAACAACAATTTACTCCTACGCTTTTTTCGAAGCCAATATGGATAAAATACTCAATGACAATCCTAGATAATGGTAATTGCCAAATTTATGAATAAATATTGATTTATTTTTATTTTATTTTACTAAGTTTACACACAGCAAGGTTCAGCACTTGGCCGGTTTACAACTTGAAATGTTTTATACAAAAAAAAAATTTTAGGAAAACTTAAAACTTAATTTATAGTAAATATAGCGATTAAATACAATAATGATGGTAATTACTTAAAGTTACAAAAACAAACTTGGTACATTTAATAATACATTTCACATTTAAAAAATTGACAGCACATTTTACTATAACAATGTGTTTACAGTTTCAATTAATTTTGATCAATTAACAAATACTAATTCGTTACGCGTGATCTCTTGCGCCGCATTTAAATGCACGAGCTTCCTGCGTCAGAGATTGTGGCTCAGTAGTTCGTAACACTGGAAACAATTTTGTTTAAAACGTTGGCTAAAACTATTGTCTAGGATTGCTATTGTTTAACTTTTGCAAATTGGCTTCAAGAAACCTACAATCATAGGTTAACGCTTTTAGCGTTGAATTATGTTCCACGCCCTCTTAAGGGTGTTCAAGTGCGATAAATTCATAAGTTTATATTTGTATGAAATAATGTTAGTATTGTAGACTATAGTTGTGAGTATAGTTTACTCCTACGAAACCAATTTAGCTCTCATAGTTTTCTCGTAACGGTGCATCCAAGTCAAAATTTGCGTGTTACGCTGCCATGCAAATAGTAAAAACCACTTGACTTACTACAACGAAATAATTCACAGTGAAATAACATGTCATGGACTATGGAATAAAGTATTTAAAAAACTTCCAGTTAACTATTTTTGTACTTAAAAAAATTGCAGAATTTTTTATTTTTTTCTTGTAACCTACTTTTGCGGTTTTTAAAAAAAAACTCTAAATATTACGTGTGGGCTTCTAAATGCTTTGTTGTGTAGCTTATGGAATGTTAGTTAACAGTGAATTATTTCATTTAAATAAGTCGATTGGTTTTTACTATTTGCATGGAGGCGTAACATGCAAATTTTAACTTTGACGCACCATTATGAGAAAACTATGCGTTTCGTAAGAGGAAACTGTACTCATAAGTATTGTCTATAAAACTAGCACTATTACACAAAAATAGAAAATTATGATTTTACCGCACTTGAACACCCTTAAGGGCGTTCACGTGGCAAAAATGCATAGATTTATTTTTACATGACATAGTGTTCGTATTATAGACGTGACTTGTGACTAGGGACAGGAATTTTTGGTGAAAAGATTTTGGCCCCACTTTGTTTTAGTGCCTTACGTGCACACCTGCAGCTAAACTTCATGATTATTGACAGAGTGTTTTGTGCAGAGTCGTTATTCATTTGACTCTGCCAGTCAGTACACGGATAACTGCGACACATCACGTATGTGATTAGCGGGTTTAACTTAAGGCCATGATCTTTCTTTTATGTCAAACAATTGCAAATAACTCAAATAATTTTTAAACAAATGCTTTGAAAAAATTTTAGACTATGTATAGTAATGCGATACACAATTCTGCCTGAGAGTTTTTTTTTAATAATGTACAGTTTGCTAAGAAAAAAAACACTTTGCCTCAGTTTGGCTTATTTTGACATACAAATTCATACACAAACGTTGATATACAAGTGTTAAAACTGCCAGAATGGAATATTGATATATGTATTAATTTGCGTTGAAAAAATATATTTTCGAAACCACTGCTAAACTAAAGAGCGAGGCCTTAAAGACGCTGGGTGTTACGGCACCCAATCACTGACCACAAAGCAGAGATGCAGGTGCGCACGTACGGCACTGAAACAAAGTGCTGCGAAAATCTTTCCGCGAAATTTCCTATCTCTAGTTATGACTAAATTTCTACTTGTAAACAATTTCTTACCTCTCATACTTTTCCCATAGCAACATGTCAATGTTAGAATTTACAAGTTACGGGAACAAACGAATAACACGAACAAAGTGACTTACTCGAACGAAATAATTTACACTGAAATGAGACATTATGGGTCATTTGCTAAAGGATTTAAAACACACAATGAAGTTCTTTTGTATATTTTTAAAATTCCGAAGATGATGATAATTTATTTCTTTTACTGAAAATTAAAAAAAAAACTCAAAATTACTTTGTTGAGTGTTTTTAAATATTTTAGTACATTTCCCATAGTATCACATTTCAATATAAATTATTTCATTCTAGTCAGACACTTGGTTCTGTTAATCCTATGTTCCCGTAACTTGCAAACTCTAACTTCGACATGCCACTATGGGAAGATACGAGAGATAAAAATTGTTTGCAAGTGGAAAATGTAGTCACAAGTAACGTCTATAAAACGAACACTATGTCGTGCAAATATAAAATTATGCGTTTTTGCCACGTGAACAACCTTAAGGGGCCTGCCTAGCTGCGCTTCAAATGCGATTCAGCGAGTTACGCGTATTCTTTTTCTATACGAAACTATTTAACGCGCGTTGTATTTGTACATCTACGAAAAGAACACAAATTTCAAACTTTGTCGCTACAGTTTCAAAAATTAGAAACGTTTATTAGAGAGAAATTTTGGTCAGCCATCCAGGTCTTTAGCGCTGGTGAAGGGTGATATGAGGTGAGTATGGAGCGGCGCCGGGATGAATGGACGGGGGAAACGGGAGATCCCCGAGAAAACCCGCCGACCAGTGGCATCGTCCGGCACGATTCCCACGTGCGAAAATCCCGAGGACCGACCCCGCCGGGAATCGAACCCGGATCGCCTTGGTGGGAGGAGCGAGGTCTGACCCCTCGGCCACCGCGGCCCCAACGTTTATTAGAAACATAATTTTAAGGTCCCTCAAAATGGCTTTTCCAGACTACCGTATCTGGAAAAATAACAACTATTGAATTTTAAAAAAATATATAAATTTCAGAATTTTTTTTGAAATACGAGATAATTTTCTAATGGACATTAAAACATGTCAAGCAGTAGCCAGTGGCATGCAGTTTCGGTGTGAATATTTTAATTAATTTATGTTTATTGGCTTTTACGGCTTATAAGAACTAAAAACGTGCAAATGTTGACTTTGAAGTGCCGTAAGGGGAGAAAACTGGTTGACCTAATTTTTTCTTTGAAAGAGGAAAACGTAATCCCAAGTAATACCTACAAAACTAACATTATTTCATGCATACATAAAATTAAGGTTTTTCCCCACTTGGACACACTTAAACAAAAGAACAACGATATTGGTTCAGTATTTAATAGGTAAATTGGCAGGCAAGATGGGGTGATAATAGTATGCATAGGACACAAATTGTTTGGAACTCGACTACATCGATGTACGATGTGCAGAAGTAATGAGCAATAACGAGTTGTGCAGCGATACTAATTAATTTATCCGCGATGAACGATGAGAAGGAAAAAAAGTGGTTCCGAAAGTGCTGACTCAGCAATTACTGAACGACAAGCAAGTTCGGTAAATATCGTACTTCAGTGTTGTTCGGTTGTGCATAGTTATCAGTTGGTACCATATTTCAACTCTTCCTACCACAATCGGTAAGCCCGGCGGGGTCAGTCCCCGGATTTTCGCATGAGGGAATCGTGCCGGACGATGCCGCTGGTCGGCGGGTTTTCTCTGGGATCTCTCGTTTCCCCCACCCCTTCATTTCAGCGCTGCTTCACATACTTACCTCATGTCACCCCTCACCAGCGCTAAAGACCTCGATGTTAAGGGTTGACCAAAACCTCTTCACTCATTCACTCACAATCGGTAAGCACCGATAATAGCTAAACGTACCATATTTACACTGCGACCACTCCTTGGAGGTTGGTGGTTTTTTGGGCGAAGTAAAAAGCAACACAATTATTGTATCAGACTCGAGAGATAAGATTCTCATATTTTCGAAAGCAAAAAAAAAAAAAAAAAAAAAAAAAAAAAAAAAAAAAAAAAAAAAAAAAAAAAAAAAAAAAAAAAAAAAAAAAAAAAAAAAAAAAAAAAAAAAAAAAAAAAAAAAAAAAAAAAAAAAAAAAAAAAAACCGTATTTGTAAGGGAAGGCTGATCACCAATTTGCCAATCACGCGGTCTTGCGTATGTGCAGCGGCTATCCGACTCGGAACTGCTCTCGCATGGCTAGCTATGTTACTCTTAGGGGGGAGGGGGGCTCCCTGCAGTTATCCATGTACTGATAGGCACAGTCAAATGAATAACAACTCTGCACAAAAACACTCTTGCCAATAATCATGAAGTTGAGCTGCAGGTGTGCACGTAAGACACTGAAACAAAGTGGGGCAAAAATATTTTCACCAAAAATTCCAGTCCCTACGGATAACTGCGACACATAACGTCTGTGATTTGCGGGTTTAACCTCCACACGCTGGGTGTTACGGCATCCAATCACTGACCACATAGCAGAGGTGCAGGTGCGCACGTAAGACACTGAAACAAAGTGGGAAAAAATCTTTTCGAGAAATTCCCTGTCTCTACCGATCATACACGGTGCAAGACGCTACACTAATTTGGAGAATATTTTGACAGAATATATTCTCGCGATTTCTCACCACCTCTACCAATAATAGGCACGTGCATAGGTGTTGAAAATATAACGTGTCCAAAAGAAAAATTCGCGACATTTTCTGGTCTCTTAGCTATTAGTCCAGAGTTCTTGAAGACGCAAATAAGTTAAGCACACGTTAAAGGAGTTGAACATCTAAAGTGCATTTAAATAAACTCGCGAAACTTTCGTGAGTCTAATTGTAGATTTGCCGACTCCATTGCATATGCCTCCACAAGAAACCGTGAACTGAAAGCTACCATAAGGTCAAATGGTAAAGTTTTCAACTGCCTTGACTCGTACTAATCTAGCCATAATGGATGGTGGGAGAGGTGGTAAAGATGCAGCATTGGAATGATAAGAGGGGAATGTAGGGGGATGAGGACCACACCTTGTCTGGAACGGAGGAAGGGGAGAAGAGAGGGGACACATCGCGAATGTTTGCGGAGACGAACGCGGCAGAGAAGCGGGCGGTATGCACATACAAGGTAGAGGGTGGAGGAGGGAGGCAGGGTGGTCGACGAAGGTCGTTACGCAATGGCTGGCCCGCGCCCGCGGGGCGGAGTAGCGGCCAGTCGGCCTTGAGCTTCCTCCAGGGGCTTCAGGATGGGGCCTGCGACAGGTTGCTGCCACGCTGTAAACACGCCTCTCTTGTCATCCCAGACGATTCTCTTAGGCCTCTGGCACAATTGGAGGTTGTTGTTTGTCAATGGTTGGTGTGCGGAGAGTGGGTTGGCACAATCGACGGTTACATATAACATGGTTATACGTTATTAGCAACGAGAATAATTGAAGTCGATGATTAGAGATGATGGTTTACCGCGGAAAAACCTGACTGTTTGCTGGATTTCAACGTACGTTCAGCTCCTGAAAAGGTAACTGGCGTTCACTTGTACGAGGAGCTACCCTATTTGAATGAGCCAATAAGAATCCCGCTGTTGTATAATTTGATGCCAATTATTGGTCTGCAGACAGCTACGTTGTGTCAGACGTATATCACCCAATGATACATGTCACAAGAAACTACACTGTTTTCAAGGGTGCGTTAGCACAAAACATTTTGGTGATGTAACATCATATCTATATATAATACATTTCGGACACGAATTTCAGTGTTATGCTTTGTGTTTCAGGAAACTGATAATGTGAGGCTTAATATTGTATTTTTTTATGTTAACATACTGGTACCTTATAAGTAGGGCTAGGAAATACTCGCGAGTTCAACGACCAACATGCTAGAATGCAATGTCCTATACATACTCAAGCCCCGCCTATTCGTTCATTGTCTGCTGTCTGAATGAGTAGCAGGTAATATACAAATGGAAGGCCTTCGGTATACACAGGACAATGGATTCTAGCATGTTGGCCGTTGAACTCGCGAAATATTCCTAGCCCTAAGTATACTGGAATTTCATTGCCCGGTTGTACGTAAAAGTTCAATATTTTGAACTTTACTACGATATCAACAACAACCACCAAACGGCAAATTATACCAACATTACACATTTGGTAACCTGTCCTTTAACTGTTGCCAAAACCAACTACAACATGAACGACTACCAATTGTGCCAGAGGCTTTAGGACTTTGGCGTTGGCGGCTGTTGTTGTAGTTGACAGTTGATGTTCGAAGCGTGCGTTGGCACAAAATAAAGTTGTACATCACGTTGTAGCTTCGTCTATACATACATACACACACACATATATATATATATATATATATATATATATATATATGTGTGTGTGTGTGTGTGTGTGTGTGTGTGTGTGTGTGTGTGGTAAAATTTGCGTATGTTTGTCTTATTGTGCATGCAAAATAAAACGGAAGAGGGAGAGAGGAACGCTACCATCGTAGTATGGGAAAATTTTTTTAAGCATACATACTATCTTAACACTCCTATACACAGGTGTGGTTTTTTGTTTCTATTTATCTCGCCGCGGAAAATAACTTGCGCCGCAAAGTGGGAAACCCTACAAAGTAGGCGCCATTTCCCATGCTGTTTGTTGCTGAATGCAATCTCGTGCGAAATCCGAGCTGAAAGGCGATTATGAGCGGCGGTATGCGAAACACGTCCAGTTCCACTCCTAGCGTCCAAGGTTGGACCAGACTGAAGAGGTCGTTTTAGAGCTGTTTCCGGGATACTTTCACGCTCGCTACTCCACACAATGTGCAGCCAACATGGCCGTCGAGGACCAAGACTTCAGTGCTGGTGGCTTCTTTCCGAACAAAATATGACAAGTAGAGTCATGATTATCTCTAAGTTTTGGGGTTCTACCGGTAAACCATAGACGTACGGTGTCAACATAACCTTATTCTGTTTGGCGCAGTCGAATCAGAGACGTTGTCTGAACAAAGACACACGACAAATAGCTATGAAACAGCTGCCGATGTGTACAGACGGAATTGAAACAAAATAGTACTAAAATCTTTGCACAATAAAACTTGTGTATCTAATGATAGATTTTATTTATTTTTCTAAAATAAAACTATTGTAGGCCTACATTCGGTGGTAATAATGAAATCATTCATTAATTTGTCATGCAGTATCCTTGGAAGAGAATTCTTGACAGTTAATTTATAATTGCTTTGAAATGATTCAGCATGACAAATTAATAAAAGATTACATTATTATTTATGTCAAGCAGTTTACCAAGAATATATCCTATGCTTCATCGAAGGGAAAATTTCGATAATACAATTAGAAAAAATGTTATGACTCAACAACTGAAAATACAAGAAAATTGTCTAACACTCCCCCCCCCTTTTTTTTTTTTTTTTTTTGCAGTTTGTACTGTTTTTGTGATAATTATTTTATGAAGCTTAAACGAGAGTAGATATCACAATTCTGTTTGGCAGTTTAGTTTGAAAATGGTCTTTACTGTAACAACTATATGTTTTCAAGACATGGAATTATACAGTCAATTAACAAGAATTCCGTTTATTACATAGCCTAATTAGCTAAAACCATAGTTACAAATTATGATTTATCGCAAGAAAAATCATAACTTCTAACTATGGTTTCAGCTATTATGTAATTAAGTTCAGCTTATCAAAAGATTACTGTATTTCTCTTGTACGTAGAGCTGTTGGTCAGACCATTCTCCTCCCACCAAGACGATCCGGGCTCGATTCCCGGCGGTAGTCCACGAATTTCCTCATTTCGGAACCGTGTCGGAAGATGCCGCTAGTCGGCTGGTTTACTCGGGGATATCCCGTTTCCCCCGCCCCTTCATTCATGCGCTGCTCCATACTCCCCTCGCGGAGCCCCTCACCGGCGCTGAACACCACGATGTCAAGACTCAAGGGCTGACCAAAATCTCTCCCTCGCTCACGTAGAGCTGTTACCCTACTTGTTTGAGCCGATAATCCCGCTATTTTGATATTGGTCTGCAGACAGCTACGTTGTGTCAGAGGTATACCTATCAACACACTATGCATGTCGCCAAAAACTACAGTGTTTTCAAGGGTATGTTGGCACAAAACATTTTTGCGATATACCATCTGCTCTAACCATACTATTCACTGTCTGAAAATTTTAGACAACACAGGGAAAACATTTTAAACCAAATTGCCACACATAATTTTGATATCTGCACTCGTTTTACGTTTTAAAAATAATTATCACCAAAACAGTTGAACCAGAGGCGCATGTACTCACAAGTCGAGTAAATATTACTGAATTTTTCGATTTTTGTATTGTTAGGTTGCCTAGAAAGACATTAAAAATGTAGCCTATCATTATCGCGCTATATTTTGTAAAATGCATTTACACAGCAATTAAGTGTGTAAAATTGGCGAGTAAGACGCAGGGATTACACAGAAGGGAGAACGCACACACACACACACACACACACACACATAATGTAAAATTGGGTGTTTGTGCGTTTTACATTAGAGTCGAGTCTCGTGCGCCCAAGAGGTCCTGTTTGACACAGATTTGTTCTTCTTCCACTAGTTGCTAGTTGGAGGCATCCAGGACTTAATTTTGCTTTCAACTGAGTACATTTCACGATCCCAAATTTTGAGACTTATTTTCTACCACGAAATTATGGTTTATTTATTTTGTAATTTAAATGATAAAAGTCTCTTGATTTATAAATGAAAAATTCTTAAGTGCACTATTTTTCGCTAAAAAAAGAAATTGAGTTATATATATAAGACACACACAAAATTCATGCACGTAAGCAATTTTTTTCTGGTGACGGTGTCATAAAATCAAACTCACAGTGCTTTAAATGACATCTTCTTGTTTCCTCTCTCTCTCTCTCTCTCTCTCTCTCTCTCTCTCTCTCTCTCTCACACACACACACACACACACTTCATGTACTATGCACTGTCGTACCTGTCAAATACTCCCACATCCGCTATAGAGGATACAAATGAGGGCATAAGCATAATTATATCCATAACAACAGAAATTTAACCTTCGAAGTCTGTAAACGCATATCTGTAACACCCTTAATATACATATGTATATTTGTATAGGTCACTGCAACAAATTGTCAGACGTACGATATCGGTGAGTAATCACAACCACTTCTTTGCACACGGCTTTATGAAACCCTGGGTTCATCTGGGAATGACGGCGAGAATCGAAACGGTTTATAAAGTCGCAGTCAATGGACCATAAACCACACAGCCTGCCCATGGGAGACAGGGAGTGGGGAATAAAAAAAAGTTTTTCATCTTTTCCCTAAACTTGTGTGAGGGGAAAACAAGACTGCGCAACATTCTATTGACGAAACTCAAGGTTTTACTATAGTTCGGCGAGCATGCGCGACATTCAGGCGTGGCGACAACCGCAAATGTCGACACTGCCTCGCCCTCGTCCACAAAAGAACCAGTAAATAAAAGCCTATGTTGTAGTGTCGTACAGATTACCATTTTACATGGCGGTACTCAATTCAGGCAATTTTGTAAGGGAAGGGGGCGCAGCACTGTCTTCTGTCATATAATACCCCAATTTTTTTAAAATGATATTTTAGGGAATATAAAATGCTGAGTAAGGGCAGTCACATTTAAGTCGTCCTTGATGAGCACGCGCCTAGGCCATGGCCGAAATTAACACTAACACCTGGAAGCTTCGGGGTACGGTAAGCGACATCTTGTCCGTTCCCCGAGCTGTGAGAATGTTCTGAACGTCGTCGTGGCCGACTACAAATACCACCACGCGACGGACGACGACAGTTGTAGCCTGTGCATGCAAGTGACGGACTCGGTAACGAATACGACGGCGACGGCAAAGAGCGGCGCGGGATGAAAAGGCGACAGCGTGTTAAGGGCGTTCAAGTGGGGAAAAAACCTTAATTTTATGTTTGTAAAAATTGTGTTAGTTTTGTAGATGCTACTTCGCAGTACATTTTTCTCTTACAAAAAAAATTGCTCAACCAGTTCTCCCATCATGCATGACACTTCAAAGTCAAAATTTGCACGTTTTTAGCTCTTATAAGCCGCAAAAAAAAAACTATTAAAATTAATTAATTAAAAAATCCCCACTGAATATACATCATGTTTTAAAATACATTATAAAATATTTTTGTATTTAAAAAAAATCTCAAATTTTGATTTTTTTTATAGGAAAAATACAAAAATATTCTGTTTTGGGTTTTAAACATGCGAAGCAGTCACCCGTGACACGTAGTTTCAGTGTGAATTTTTCAATTTATTTATGTTCATTTTTTTTTTTGTGGCTTAAAGGAACTAAGACGTGCAAATTTTGACTTTGCTAAAGTACCATTATGGGAGAACTGGTTGAGCTAATTTTTTTTTGTAAGAGTAAAACGTACTCTCAAGTAACGCCTACGAAAGTAACACTATTTCATACAAATATAAAATTGTGATAATTGTCCCTCTTGGACGCCCTTAAGTGCGTGCAGTGACGTAAGAGCGGGAGTGTGCTGGCGGGTGTGAGACGGATGTATTGGACTGTTACTGTGAATAGCGAGACACTTCTAGAAAGAGACTTTTAAGACAACTGTGACTTACGTCATCTGAGGACTGCTTTGTGCGAGGGAGGCTGACATATTAACTGTCTACTTACAGAGTACGATTTAAGATGTTCGGAAGACTACCTGTAAATAATAATTGCAAGTATATTTTATTTTGTAGATTATTTTAATACGGTTTGAAATAAACAAGGAAATGTAACCGATTCTTTTATTTAGTTCAAGTCCTCCACGAAAATGGCTCCGCCTAGGCCTATAAAATTGTAACTGTGTTATAAAATTTTGATTTGGTAAATTAAAAATGGAAAACTTTTTACCTGTATCTAAAATTATATAATAAAATGAAACTCGGCACTTTAGTTTAATTTAGAGGCACTGACATACACATGAACATGTTAAATAGGCTGCACAATGCAACATAAATTACCAAAGTTTTTAGCTTTATCCGAAGCTAAATATTATTTACACTTTCATTATTAACTTACCTTCTACAAAGAAAATTTTTTCTTGTCTTAACTTTCTGTAACAGGAAATGTCCAATTTGCAGCCCTTTACATACTGTAATGTCTCAGAAAACACATGACCCCTCTAGGGGAATGGTTTGAACAGTGTTTCTTGCGAATGGTACAGATATAACATTATACAATATTAAAATTATAATTTTTTAATAAAGATAGTTTTAGATATTTTTCGAAAATACGGATTTATTAACCGGAATTTCAAGGACGGGTTGCTCAATTATGAGTAAATGCAGACAATAAATTGCAATGTCTAATTAAAAAAAAAACGAAAAGTCAGAAAATTAATTTGCTGGTAGTGAACGAAAATTAAGAGGCGAATGCGAGATTTGTACAGTGTCACGTACCAAAATTAGCTGGACACGAGAATTACGCCAGACTTTCACCGTGCCAAATTCTATAATTTGAGCTGCACGATAATTACGCGGTGAGTTAGAGATTATACCGTGCTTCACGCCATAATCTGAATTGAATGGCGAATGGCAGACCTTTAACAATCAGCGTAAAGATGCGTTTCTTGTTTAATGTTTCTTGTATCAAAATATACAGCATTCATTAAAATACTTACACTCTTTTTCAAGGACATCATATTTTAAATAAAATAATTTTGTAAACACACAATATGTCATCTGTAGCCTTCCTATACAAAGATCTAGAAAACTAAAAAATTAAATAAATACAAGTCTATTAATTGAACCGTATGGACGTACGCCACAGCGACCGAATGTTGCCGAACAGAAAAACCCACAATAAAATAATTTTTTTGTTTGTTTTATTGTAAGATATTCTGCAACTTGGCAACATACGTTCACTTAGAGCCGCGATTTTATGGCGTCTCAAGTGGTTCCAGTGACTTATGTGCACATATGCATATCTGCTTCGCGGTCAGTGAACAGTTTAACTATCGCTTGTTTTGGGGTTCTACCATTGAGTAAAGATTTGGGTCTACTGGCAAATCAGACATATGGTGTCACAATCGCCTTAATCTGATGGGTGCAGTCAAATGAGAGACAGTGTCTCATCAAAGACACGCTGCCAACAACCATGAAGCAAAGTTGCCGATGTGCACGTAAGGCACTGAAACAAACTGTTTGAAAATTATTTTCGCGACAAAATCGTGGCAATAGCGTAGGCCTACGCACACAAAAATTCGCGTTTTAGATTGGGCACAAGGTAGATTCCAAACATCTGTAAGTTCGTGTCACTTTCGCGATTGGTTCTTGACTTATTTGACACCTCCCTGTAGGTCGCTGATCCAATAGTAAATAAGTCACTAAATGCAGGTCCAATCATGTGGTATCACAGTGTCAGCGAGCAGCCAACGAGCAGCTGTTGTATACTTGAGTACGCATATGTTATTGGAGGCTAGCCTACAGGTTAGTGAAGCCGCGAATTTTTCCTCTGTCTATCTATAAGCAGAGCCTGAAATAATTCGCGGGTTCACTGACCTGTAGGATAGCCTGCAAGAATATTTGAGAACCGAAGCAGACAGCAGACGCTCATTAACTGATTGCTCTTAATGTGATATAGGTGTGTATTAGTTACATTTTGATTATTAGCTCAGAGACTTCTAAAGAGAGAGAGAGAGAGAGAATTTGGTCAGCACTCAGCATCGAGGTCTATAGCGCTAGTGAGAGATGACTAGAGACATGAACTTTTCGCGAAAAGAAATTTGCCTCACTTTGTGTCAGTGACTTGTGTGCACGTCTGCAGACTTGCTTCACGGTCAGAGATTGGATGTTTTGACATTCGTGTGTCGTGGGGTTTTACACGCAAATCACAGACGTGCGGTGTTACAGTAACCTTATTGTGATTGGTACAGGCAAATGAGAAACGTCACAGTTCAAAGGCACGCTGCCAATATATATGAAGCAGAACTGCAGACGTGCACATAAGGCACTGGAACAAAGTGGGGCAAAATTCTTTTCGCGAAAAGTTCATGTCTCTAGAGATGACATGATGTGAGTATGGAGCAGCGCCGGAATGAAAGGGCAGAGGAAACGGGAGATCCCCGAGAAAACCCGCCGACCAACAGCATCGTCCGGCACGATTCCCACATGCGAAAATCCGGGGACCGACCCCGGATCGCCTTGGTGGGAGGCGAATGGTCTGACCATTCGGCCACCACGGCCCCAGAGACTTCCGGGAGGTGTCAAATAAGTCGAAGGCCAACTGCGAAAGTGACACAAACACATATAGTTGTTGGAATCCTAGCTTGTGCCCAAATGAAAACGTGAATTTTCCCCGTCTCTACCTACAAGAGGAAGCTAGGAGGTGCGGGGTCTCTGGTTGGGCAGGTCGTCGACCACTTCACAGCCAAACTCGCCGGCGAATTATAGCGACGAACGTTCGCGCAGTCTGTACACGATCAGCGGAGCCGTTTCTGGGACTGGGCAGGTCCAGGGAACACTTTGTCAGGAACGTGTCGCGGAGACATACTGCCTACATGTAGGCATTCCCTAGCCTGGGTGAACGTATTGGGCTCGTCCCAGATCTGCTGTGCGCAGCTATCAGTCGCCTCCCAACTGGCAGCGGCTGCCGGCCAATCCCAAGTTCATTTCACCTATTAGTCACATCACTTCCAATAATATTCCACGGGTATTTTTCTTTATAAACTGAACTCCTCCATATCCGAGACACGGAATATTTAGGAATACAGAAGTACGCGGCGCTAATATCATATTTGACTGAGACAATAACAATCCCGTTATTGTAATATTTGATGCCTGTTATTGTTCTGCAGACAGCTACGTTGTGTCAGACGTACATCAACCATTCATATATGTTGCAAGAAACTACAGAATTTTCAACGGTATGTTGGCACAAAACATTTTCGCGATATACCATCATCTCTAAGCACAGCTTCCGTCAGTACCCTACTCAATAGCATTGGTTTTTGTGCATTTACCTCGCTGTTCTCTTGGGCTGTGTCTGGATTCGTTGTAATACGCCCTTGTCCACTTGCCCTTGCACCCTTATGTAGTTATAAGCCCTTTGCGTGAAGTAGGGCGCATCACCGAAATCGGACACCTTTGTCGGCTAGTATCTCGATTACTGTCCCATCGATTCGATATTACCTGTTGCTGTTCTCAAACGGATGGAAAGACTGACGTATGCGTACTCTATGGCCCAACCAACGCACATGTAATAAAAAGTGTTCGAAACTAAACTGTTTCAAATGTTGCAGACTGACTACTTTAGTAGAGTTGCACTTAAAAGGCAACAAATATTACACGCATAGAGACAGGCACGCAAATGCTAACAAGTTTATAATCGTCTGTACTTATTGCAAACCATCGATTTGGAAATTTATGGTTTCGACATTCCTGATGAACAAATTCGAACCACTCAATTGAAGCGAAGTTTAAAACTTCAACATACCGTCGTTATTTTATTTTTTTTTCTTCACATTTCTTACTTCAATAAATACAGTACAATATTTTTTTAGTGCATATATTAGACAAATATTTCATTACAGTGATTATTATTTAAATGTTTAAAGTTATTTTGTTACAATATACGAAATACATTTTCAAAACAAATATAGTACATAAAATACACTGACTATCCTTAAATTCCTATTTTTTAATGTTTCTCATAGATAGGTGTTCATTTTCAACCAAAACGTGGGAAATAAATTGAAAATGATAAAAAGTAACCGACTTTACGAAGCCATTGTGACGATGAACGTATATTACAGAATGAACAGTCGAGCATCGCAAGTCAATCTAGGGCATATGACACACAACAGTCCTTTTGGATTTTTTAAAAAATTGCCGTAAATGAAGTAAATTGTCACCATTTTCAGATTTTATTTAAAAAGTACAAATGTATCTCATTGTGTGTTTTTAAACATTTTAGCATTTCCCATATCTCATTTCAGTGTAAATTACTTCATTCGAGTAAGACACTTGGTCTTTGTTATTACCATGATCCCGCAACTTGCAAATTTTGACTCTGTCATGTCACTACGGGAAAACTATGAGAAATAAAAAATTTTGTACAAGTGGAAAATCTAGTCACAAGGAACGTCTATAAAGCGATCACTATGCCGTGCAAAAATAAAATTATGAATTTGTGCCACGTGAACGCCCTTAAGGGGTACTGATCCCTACCACCTTGGATTTATCTGTTCCTTCTCGATAACTTCTGTTACAGTCGATGTATCAAAATTTTTGTCACGACAAGACATAGATACAAACTTAATTGATTTCCTTTGATTGCTGGAACCATAATATATTCATTATTTTGCAACGGGAAACAGCTGAAAAGGAAAAATTGCTTTATTTACGGGAGCGACTACAGAGGCCGCAACATTAACAGAAACAATGCCATATGGATACCAAAAAGTGAATGAAACAATTAACTATGCCGTGTCAGCGTGAAAAAAGTAAAACAATGTGTCTATTCCCTGATTTATAAGACAAACCGTAAAACCGATATGACAGGGATCAATCCCCCTTAACAGAGGACTTTTATATTCCTAAGCAGACATATCTCACGCGCATTGAACAGGTTTTTAACAAACTTTCTATCTGCCGTGTTCTGCACACCGCACTGGCCAAACTGCAAAGAAGCGGTAAGGGCGACAGAAGCCAGCGCATCTAACGACACATCACCTCTACGTACAAAGCGCTTTAACTGCAGCGCAGTGCGTCTTTCGGAACAACCTTGAACGTGTATTAAACGCTGCCCCTATATTTCAACTGGGGAAAAAATCATTATCATAAAAGTACGATATAAGTCTGAAGACGTTTAATTTTCTGGTAGCAAAATATAGCAGACAAAACTGGTTTCCCGAGAACCGGATTTAGGTATTTGTGGCCGAAAAAAAAAATATTGGACTAAAAATGAGAACATTTAACATGCCTTCGAACACGAAACGTTTCTTGAGAGATCCCCCCCCCCTTTTTTTTTTCGTTATATTTATAAGCACAATAAACCAAAACATTCAGCCGTGTATTCACAAATAAATTGTAAGTAAAGTGGAGAACTTTTGGACAGCACCTAAAGCATAAATGTGTAATGCGTGTTATATTTTACGGGAAATTGCTCAGCTTCATATAAATTTATCAATACACAAAAAACACTTCGATCTATTCTGCTATGTTTTTAAAGAGACAGAACGTCCATAGAAACATGTTTTGGGGTTCCTCAAAATCGCTAAAACGAATTTTTTTTAAAGATTGCTATGTCTAGCAAAATAACATTCTTGTTCGTAAAACAAAAGCATACAAGTATTCGTTAAATTCGTCCCATACTTCCCACAAATGAAAGTATAAGGTTGCCGCTTTAAGGGCACAGGTAAATAATTTTTTTTATTTTAAATTGTGTGCCACGAACTGGGGGAGGTAACACTCCCATTTAGAGAGTGTGCAAAGAATAGTAGGATGGAATATTCCTTTTGGAGAGCATTAAGGAATTGTGGGAGGCATCATTCTATTTAGTGAGCATGCAAGGAATTGTGAAGTCAGAATTTCATTTGGAAAGCATGCAAAAAGGATGGAGCATTAATTTGAAGTGTATGCAAGGAATTGTGGGAGACAGCATTCTATTTTGAGTATGTAAAAGGAATTGTGGAAGGCAGCATTCTATTTGGAGAGTGTGCACGGAATTGTAAAAAAATACATTCCATTTAGAAGGCGCACAAACAGAATGGAGCATAAATTTGGAGTGTGTGCCAAGAATTGTGGGAGGCAACAAACTACATGGAAGGTGTACAAGGAATTGTGAGAGGCTGCATTCCATTTAAGTGAAAGTGCAAGGAATTGTAGAAGAAAGCGTTCAATTTGGAGAATGTGCCAGGAATTATAGAAGAAAGCATTCCATTTATAAAGCATGCAGAAACGATGGCGAAATAAATTTGGAGTGTGTGCAAGGAATTGTGGAAGGCATCGTTCGATTTTAAATGTGCATAAAGAATTGTGGGAGGCATCATTCTACTTGGAGAGTGTAAGGAATTGTAGAATAAAACATTCAATTTAGAAAACAAAGGATGTAGAAATAAATGTGTGCAAAAATTGTGGGAGGCAGCACTCTGTTTATTTATTTGCAACCTTTTTTACAGTGGCGAAGTTAAGGTGTAACCCCCGGTTGTCTTACACTTAATCACTGAAAAAAAATAAAAATAATTGTAGGAGAAAGCAATAAATTTGGAAGGCATGCAAAGAGAATAGAGCATTACATTTGGGCAGTGAGCAAGTAACTGTGGGAGACATTTTTCTATTTGGAGAGTTACGATGGGCGCTGCGGCGTTTACAGTATTTTTTTTTACTTACTTGTTTATATTTCTGCGGATGTTTTATTGACTATTGATCGATGGGTTAAAGTTCTAGACACTAAGGTACTGCAATCAAAAAAAAGGTACTGTAATCAAAACGTTTGCAATTTTTTTTCCCGGGTAGCACGTCGTTGCTGCCCTCTCAGGGCGGACAGTTACTATCGCAGAATTGTCGGTACGTATCTTAATGATAACAGTCGCGCGCACGGAGACCCCGACGACTACTGAGAATATCAACTGCCTCGTCTTACAATGTATCTACAATTACCAATCACAGGTGCCTCGGTCCGACGTACTTTGTGACTTGGCGATATCTTAATTGCGTCCGGACGCCCAAAACAACGACGATGGTGATTGCGCCTCGGCCCACAATACTCCGCGACTCGACGAAATCTTAATATCAACTCGCGGTCCGACGGCGTCCATCTCCATTACGGCGTCGACGCCCGCCGACAGCAACCCGATGCGTTGTCTTTCGTGGCTCGCCGACAAATTTTCATCTCAACCATTCCCGCGGCTCGCTTGGCTTCTCATTCGCGCCAAACCCCACTCCCCCGTCACTTGGCCAGCAAAGCTCCGGTTCGATTTGGGCCAATCAGAAGCCAGCTTTTAACTAATGGCACCGCCTCTCGAGGACAACAATTCCTGTCAGAACCGTATTAATTTTTTCTAAAAAAATCCTTAATTCCTCTTTGCTATTTACATCCAATTACATAAAACGGTTCTTTTGCTTGTTAACATTTATGATTTCTTGAATACTAAATATCTATAACACAATGAGAACTTACAAAACTATTGGCTGGATGCCCTCCCCTCTAGTTCGCTAGGAGGGGTGGCTTGAGCGGGGATGGGGTGAGGCCCCAGACACTCTCTGCACCTGCTCCTTTCTCTTGTTTTCACAAAGACACAATATGTACAATTTCTTATTTTTCTGTACAAAACTTCGTGCAGTAATGGTACCTTAATGAAAATTATTTCAATGTGGTCCTGATATAATGGCGAGGAGAACGAGTGGTCGCAAGACACAGATATTAATCCATATTGTTTTATGACGGTTGACACTGATGAGTACTACATGTAATTAATCGTGGTGGTGAACGTACGGGCGTGTTACAGAGTGTACCAGGAATTGTAAGCATTAAATTTGCCTGCACAGAGGATGGACCATTAAATGTGGAGAGTGTGCAAGTAACTGTGGAAGGGAATGTCAGTTTGGTGATCCTGAATATTTGAAACTCAGCCCGGGGCGACAGTTGACGTCGCCCTTGCTTGCGAAGCGGACATCTCCATCACGCCTGTCTGTGGAAACAGCTGCGACATCAGAAAGTGCCGCCCGAGTATAAAAGAGTTCCTGGAAGAGGAGACTGGCACTTCCAGGGAAGCCTGGCGGGACTCCAGCCTACATCGTGCTTATATACGGGGCTGTGTGATTGGCCGACTGACCGGCACAAGCATGTCAGGGTTGGATACAGCCACTGGACTCGGCTCACTACGCACCAGTGTACTCGGAAAACCTTGCAAATGGTGTTTGTGAAATATTCGTAAGTGAACTGTTAGTTTTCTTCAATAGATGGCGTTAGTTATTTTTTATTTTTGCATAGAAAAAAAATTTAAAAATATGATGTTTCAATGATTTGTGCTTATTTTCAGGATATTTACGTGATATGATATAATGTCCGTGCCTGGTGGGAGGGACGTGAAAACCTCCCTCCCCCCCCCATTATTCAGGAGATGATGCCATCCCCCCTAACCCCTTCAAATGTAAAATATATCAAATAAAATTATTAATAATCATATCAGCGGTATATTCAAAGTTTATACATGAAAACTGCTTAAATAGCCCCCATTTTTCACAATGTCTCCATGCCCCCCCCCTTTTTTTTAAAGATTAACTGAATAAAATATTTCTCATTACAACTGCAACTATATTTAGATTTACGTTTGTATAGTGAATTGAGAAATACTTAATGTAACAGAAACGTAAAGTCAATTGGTAAATATTCAATTGTGTATTATCGTTCTAAGGGCATAGTCGTTCGCGGCAGGTAACTTTGAGGGGGGGGGGGGAAGTATATCCAGAGGCCGATATGTTGGCCACGTCTTGAAAAAAAGGGGGGAGGGAAGTTCCTCCCCTGGGAAAGTTTAGATTGCAAAATGTAAAATAGTGGCTATTTAAGTAGTTTGTATGTATAAACTTTAAATATACCGCTGGTAGGAGTGTTAATATTTTTACATAATTTTTGTGGGGACATGTCCCCCTTGCCAGACGCGCCCTTGTCTAAGGGGGTCGTAGTCGTAGCTATGTATGCTCGCTGCGGGGCACACGATGGCTGAGGGGGAGTGAAGCTATCAGGGGGAGGGGGAACCTTGGAGCGTGTGAGCAGTGGAATGCCGTGCGCTCCAGCAGTGCCTCAAGCCAGGACATTCCAGCAGCTTGGCAGAGCGGCCTGTCCCCTCCCCCCTTACACCGTCATCCATCCAACGAGCTCCGACGTAGCAACCCACAATTTTCCAGCCCATCAGGCTCGCCGGCCGCAGCAGGAAAACTGCATGCTCGCCAGACAGCAGGTCGCGAAGACACGTTACCCTGCAGGCGTGTAAGGCTGGCCGAGCTTCGCCCGATACACGCTTATATTCGCATGCCCTGTCAACTCAACGAGCAGTATTGGGTACAAAGAGTTAGTTCGCGCCACCGCCATACAATCGCTAGTGTCAGCTGTTTACGGTTTTGTAATTTTTTTTATTTTGTACTGGTCACTGGTTGCCATTTTTGCCGCGAAGAGAAATGAGCCGTGTCCGAAAACGACTATTTAAGTTACTAAATCAACCACGTGATCAGGTTAGTACAGTAAATATTTGGGGATTTAGGGTGTAACATTTACTGAGGGGAAGTAGCACGCTAAATTCCTAAATAACTCCGTAAATTCGTCGGCTTCTGTTTACTTACGTTTTATACTCCGCATTTCGGTTGGAAAACATATACTTTGCTACGTTTGTTATTATTTATGTTCTTTCTCCTTCCGTCCGTATCTGCGACGATTAAGGTTATTACTGAAAGACTGATTATGTGCCCAGCTAGCTAAAGAAAACACATTTCTGATTATAAAAGAATTGCCGACGAACCCACGCACCTCGGGTTGCAGATTCAGTTGACGTTGAACTACTTTGACTTATGTTCGCAAAACAATTAAGTATTTTCTTCCAGTGTTAAAAAGATAATTGACGGAGTTAAGTTATTTGGGAAACGGCCGCGACTACCCGGAAGTTCACTCGACTGATGACCCCTAAGTACGCTGTCCACCGCCCCGCAGTTTGACGACGACGAAGAAATTATCCCTTTCCCACCGGAGTAAAACACGCGTTGCTTGCATATTCGCGTCTGCCCCAGCATCCCGCGTACTCTTCTGTTAGCTCTGCGTCTCTTCCCCACCCCGGGCACAAGGGGGTGACGAATGCGTGAGTCCGCTATTAACGGCCTACGTTTATTACACAAAATAAGGTTGTACATCACTGAAATACATAAATAATCTTCTTACTTTTTAATATTATTGACATCTCTTAATTAATACATTATTACAATAAGTATTTCGTTACCAGTGTGCCGGAGAAAGAGCGGGAAGAGAGAGAGAGAGAGAAAGAAAGAGAGAAGAAGGAGGGGGGACAAGGGCTATTCTTTCGGCTCCAAAGCCCACATGTGGCGTTGCAGGCTGCAGCTGGCCTTCTAGGTCGCCAGATTGATGGGTACTTACTCACAAAAACTATAATGAACACATGCAAACTTATGCTAATTACATTACCATAATTGACCAAGTGGCGCTTTGCAGGTTACAATGATACCAAACAAGATATATTTATTGCATGATTTATGATAGTGATAGCTTTAGGTGTTTTTAATTACAGTGGATGGCGTATCACATACGCCTTGATGTATGACGAGTACGTCGTACCTGTATATACCTCTGACCATTGCAATGTAATAAATATTAATGTTGAATCCACTTAATTGAAGCTATTACCTTAACAGAAAAAATAAGAAAAATGTCTTAAATTGTAGCTTAACACTACATTTTATAGCATATATGAAATATGCCCGTTACAACTTATCCATTTAAAACAGTAATAATGTAAATTAAAAGCCCGTAGTGTAACTTTGCATGTTGAAAATAATTTTTTAATTAAAAGATAAACTTCGTATTTTGTAAATAAATTAACCCTAAAACAAAATACCTAACTTAAATATTAACGTAGAATTCGTAATTTAGGATATGAAGAAACAGCTACATAGTTTATGTACAATAACGAATAGACAATTTATTCAACAGCGAAAAGAAAAAAATAAACAAAACAACATCGAAATACCAACAAGTATGTAGTTTTCAGCTTTGCCACACGAAGCGCTGTTTTATAACGTTCGAATCTATCCACACTAAATTCCCAAACCCTAGTTATGTAAAAGCTTCGTTTCGGACACGGCTATGGTGTGAAGAATGGCAATGTTTGATAAACTAATGTATTAAGCGCGAAGTGGTCAGAAGGTGCAAGTGTAATACACAACGTACTCAGATTAGGTTTTTTTTGTGTGTAGTCGTAGAGGTGTTCTGGAGCTGTTGTCCATTGGCCGAATTCACAGTCCTGGTGGTTAAATACTCAGAGTCGCCCTTTGAAAAATTTAAGTTTGATCGTTTCTTTAGCGGGCGCCGCGGCTAGCGACTGGGTTTTGCCACCCCATGACCGCCGTGAGGGGCGACCACTCGTCACAGTTAGCGAGGAGCCGCGTCGTCACGTGGGAATCGTGCCGGACGATGTCGCTGGTCGAAGGGTTTTCTCGGGGATCTCACGTTTTCCCTGCTCTTTTATTCTGGCGCTGCTCCATACCAACATCACGTCACACCTAACCAGGGCTAAAGACCTAGATGTTTGAGTGCTGGCCAAAATATTTTCACATCACTTCGGGTAGGTATATACAGTATACGATACTCATAATTCACTTTTATTCGGAATAAAAGAAACAAATTCCAACAAAAACACTTTCGCCGGAGACAGGGATACGACCGACTTTCGCGTTGGTAACTGTGCGGAACGCGACATGGGGTCTCGCGACAGTCGCCAGTTGTCGAGGAAGATGTCATCGCTCCAGCTGGTCTCTCTCTATCTGTACAGAGGCACAGGTGAAAGGAAGCTAGAAGATACTGACTGCTCCAATTAGCTCGCACGTTGGGAAGACAGCGAAAAACGACGATCAACGAAAATTAGCGAGTCCGTCAAGAGCTTTGTGTATTGAGACAACGAATCTGCTAAACTGGTTGACATCGCCCTAAGCTACCTACCCTCAGATCACTTAAGCTAAAGTTAATTCTACTACAGATTGGAACGATCTTTGGTAACAGTTTGGCTTGAGCGTTGGTTGGTATCGGTGAGAGTTGTCAAAACTGACCAATCACAGAGTTTTCGTGACTTTTAAGTTACACAAAGTCGATAATTTGAAAGCCAAATTTGGTTCGCTTTCCACTTTAAAATTAAATAAAATGACTTCCTTCTTTGCCAAGCCTAGTTAAATTTAATTTTACTACGATCTCGTATTTTATTAGACCCATTATCAATATCTGCGCAACTTGCAGCAGAATTTCTCCCTGCGTCAAGCTACTCCATACGAAAACACAATTTCTTTCTAGTCTGTAGTAGAATTAACCTTAGTTGAGCCAAGGAAACCCGCTAGCTAAGTTTTCAAGAGTCCAAAAAGTCACGAGAGGAGCTTACGAAGAACTCATGCACCGTATTCCGATATTCGCTGATTTCATTGACCACTTATTACTGATATCAGCTATAGTACCGTTACTGCTGACGGCCACTGGTGGTCATTGAAGATGATTTTCGACTGACTCCTCGTGCGAGGCTACACGACTGGATTCCACTGGAACTCAGTGGGGACGTGTAGTGTCAGTTGAAAACAAACATCGGCGCGAGATTCAAAACATCTATCTTCTAAAAACTTTTATAAACATTCAAAATGATCATGATAATACACTATCATATAGTTACTAGCCTATGTAGGCCTATTTAAATAATTCGCGAGAAAGTTTTCCAAAGTAGCCGTTGAAAATAACATTTAACGTTAAGTTGATATTACACTCGGAAGAATGCTATCGCAAAATTCTGATAAACTCAACTATTCTTAAGCTTATATAAAAAGGAAGTTTTTTAATAGGTTACGAAACTGAGTTTTCTAGTCAAATTCGTATTCAGGTACGTTGTTTCTTTTATTTAGGCCAACATTTTCCTCGCTGACAATCGTTCACATAAATCTCAAATCCCTGACAACGAAGAAAATATTTACTGTTTAGGGCCTACTGATATGGTTTTGTTACTGCTCAAAACACTGACGTATCATCCATGCAGGAGTAACGGAAAATAACGACGATTAACCGTGTTCGAGATAAGCAGCTCTGAAAAAAAGTAAACAATAGACATAACACAAGTATAAAACCCTGACTCACAGGATACTAAATTTCGGATCGCTCAGACCATTTTGGAGGATGCTCACATCCCTTCAACAACTAGAAAATAGCTGATGATCTTTAAACAGCGGAACATATTTCCTTGAATCATAACTAGAGACGCTGGAAAAACGCGAAAATGTTTAGCATAGTCTCCAATGAACTATAGTATATTAACCGTGAGACGTGTGAACAGTTTTGCGGCGAATCACACACGCTGTGTGTCCAAGCTGTACAGTTCTAACTGGACCTGTTGTAGAGAGAAATATTGCCTCGAATAAACCATAGCTAGAGCCCACGATTTTTGGTGAAAAGAATTCTGCAACAATTTGTTTCAATGCCTTATGCGCACATGTGCAGCTCTGCTTATTGGTCAGTGATTGGCTGTTTTAAATTCTCAGCGTCTCGGTGTTTTACCCGCAAATCACAGACGCGTGGTGTCGTAGTAATCTTGTTCCTGTTGGCACAAGTCAAATGGGCCACGCTTAGAGCCACGATTTTACGGCGAAAAGATTCTTGCAACATTTGGTTTCGATGCGTCATGTGCACACCTGCAGCTCTGCTAAATCGCTTGTGGTTGGATGATTTTACTCTCACTTGCCTTGGCAAATTATAGACGTACAGACTCACAATAATCTTATTCTGATTAGTGCAGTAAAATGAGAAACGTGTCTGAGCAAAGACACGCTGCCAATAACCATGAAGCACAGCTGCCGACGTGTACGTGAGTCACAGAAACAAAGTGGGTCAAAAATCTTTTCGCGACAAAATCGTGGCCCTAGCAATTATACATTCTGCCAATAATCAAGCAGCAGACCAGCAGATGTGAACGTAAGGCATTGAAACAAACTGCTGCAGAATTCTTTTCCCCAAAAATCGTGGGCTCTAACGATAGCCAATGTCGACACAAAACATTCAGTGTTACATACATCACGTTGGAGTCTAGCAAATAGCCAACTATTCCCGCGATTTTCCAGTGTCTCTAATCATAGCTATGAACACTCGATCAAGTCACATTTCAAACAAAAAAAAACTACTAAATCAAAATAGGTTCATCTGTTTAGAAGCTAAGATGCCACAGAAATACACGCAGATACGTATGCCAAACTTATAACACCCCTCTTTTTGCGTCGGGGATTAAAAAAACCCACGACGAAGTGAAAGTGAATGCATTTTATTCACAACATCGAACGGCGAGAGAACGGGGCAAAGCACGAAGCATATTACAAGACGTTAATAACACACACACACACACACACACATATATTTATATAAACAAATGTTTGTATGTTTATTTGTAACGTATGTGTTCATGTGCCATTCACCCGATTGAGTCATATGAAACTTCGGTGAGTTGTGCATGCGCACGCGAAATTTCCTTCCACAAAAAAAAAAATAAGGGGGAGGGGGACAGAACATGGTAGACGGACAGACCGGGGTATCCAAAAAATGTAATGGACATTGTAACACATTCCGAGAGAGCTAATTACTTGTGAAAATACGCAGATATTGTCTCATGTAGTAAAATGTTTACCAGATTTATGAAACATGTAAGCTTCTTTAGAATTCACGCCATTTTGTTCATTCGAAACCTAACGACCGAGTAAACCTAGTTACATGACTCATCAGCAAACTTACCGAACTGCAACAGGTTACCGTTTAACCGCCCCTACCGTCAGTCGTAATTTTGTGTGCTTACGACGTGAAATTGTAGGTCGCCTCTCCCAGCGACGACGACCGCGAATGTAGCTGTCCTTAGGGGCGAGCGAGAACGCGCCGCGCCCGCCAAGGTCGACCTTACTGCCTCGCCCGCGGAAGTGACCGGCTCACGTTAACAATTCTGACCGCTTGAACGAACACTGAAGGTTCACAGCAGTTTTAACAAACGCCGCCGCTAGCATCTTAAATACCGGAGCAGCAATTATTTTCACCAAGGGCATTCAATTAATTACAGTCGCTCTACGTTACACTTCAACCCGTTTACTGCTCAGTGACTAGCTGTAATTATTTGCCAGGCACAGCAACAGTGTTTCCGAATACATCTGCTGTCATTATACGTAAGTAACAGCCATCCTTTCACTATACAAGATGTACAGAAACAAACTCATAAGCCTACCGGGCGAATCCTGGGCTAAATTGAAGACGAAAATAAGTGACAAAACGTTGTACGACCACAATTTACGAACACAATGTGGCAACACTGCGAGGAAGTCCCCCTTTGTACTTCCACGCCAAGGTATTACTTTATATAAGTTACGCCGAGTAAACGTAGAATCATGTCTGGACTGCTCGGGATTTTAACCTGCACCTATAATATGCAAGTCAGAATAGTGGTATTAAGAGTTAGTTCACTGGCGCGTGAGATGTGATGCAGCATGGTACGATAAGAGTTGTTTCAGGTATAACTATTAAATGTGTTTTAAACATGTATGTTTAGGAAAAGAAGACACAATTAAAACTATGTCTCTAGCGTTTTAAAAATGCCGCTTGCTTATTAAAAACGTAATTACCAAGCTTCTCTAAAGTGGTAAAAACGGCTTTTTAGACTGCTGTATCTGGAAAACTACCAACAGTAATTGTCAAATAAAATGATGGCGACCTGCGTTGGACTTTACGTCATACTTTCCACAAATGAAGTAATAGGGTCACCGCTTAAAGGCCTATTGGAAAAACCCTTTCTACGAAAACACTGCACGCTAGTTAAGTCCTCTGCGCTTAGAGGCGAAGTGGTGTTGAATGCACGCATTGGAGTCGACTTATCGACATCTCCGTTTCCTTGCTTCAAAAGAAAAAAAAAGTTAGTTCCAAACACGGTCATAGAAGAACAGGTCTGGACACTCGCCTGGATATTTAACCTCCTTGTTGTTTGGCTGTAGTTCACCAAGTTACCGAGAATATTGTGTTTTATTGGCGCTGATGTTACGGCGGTCGGATTAAACTCCGCCCACTTCCTTTCCGCTAAGATAAACAATTTATCAAAACGTATTTTTTATCAATTTATGAAATACTTCCTTCGTTCACAAATTTAAGAAAAGCTTAGCAATCTTTATTTACTTTATAAATTTAACAACTGAAAAAAGTGGGCGGAGTTTGAGTCCGACCGCCCGTAAAACAGCACCAAAAAGTACGACATTCTCGGTAACTTGAAGAACAGCCAAAAAACAAGGGGGTCAAGCAAAATACATTGTTAGATAGGCGAGTGTCCAGACCTGTTCTTCTACGGCCGTGGTTCCAAATAACTATATGTAATAATATGTAAGATATCTGTGGAGCGCACGAGGGGACTAACTACAGTGCTATGTTGCCAAATCGGGTATGTAAAATGACACCGTACAACATTTTGCTAGTAACATTTTCGCCTGTCGTGCCGGATGATGCCGCTGTTTGGCGGGTTTTCTCGGGGATCTCCCGTTTCCATATCCCTTATTTCCGGTGCTGCTACATTCTCACACACACACACCTCCACCACAGCGCTAAATACCTAGATGTTAATTGCTGACCAATGAATGGAGGTCGGAAATTTTCGCAGCTTCTCTAAGATGTAGGCTGGCCTGCAAGCATTTCTGTGAACCCAAGTAGATTACAACTACTCATTGGCTACTCGCTGTCACAGTGGTACCACGTGATTAGACCTGCACTGTGTTGCTTCTTTATTATTGGCTCAGCGACTTCCACGAGGTTTAACATAGGTCAAGAACCAATAACGAAAGTGACACAAACTTACAGTTATTTCAAATCTATAGTGTGGCCAAAAGAAAACGCGAATTTTTCACGTCCCTACATCTTCACTTCACTTCTAATTCAACCCAGGATTCGCGAAGTGTTCGTATGCGGCCGTTTCTGGGCATTCGACTTAAGGCCTCGCTCTTTAGTTTTGCAGTCGTTTCGAAAATTTTTTTTAACGCAAATTGATATATATATATATATATATATATATATATATATATATATATATATATATATATATATATATATATATATATATATATATATATATATATATATAGGCCCTATATCAAAAATTCATCCTTACAGTTTTAAGACTTATATATCATCGTTTGTATCTGAATTGTTCTGTTGCCATACACCAAATGGATCTTTAGAATTTTGCCCCTGAAGTATCACATATTTTGTGGTCAAAATAAGCAAAAATTAAGCAAAAAAAATTTTTTTTGCTAGCAAACGGTACATTATTTTGAATAAAAACGCTCTAGCAAAATTGTGTATCGTATGACTGTAAAGAGTCACAATTTATTTAAAGCATTTTTTTAAAAAATTTTTGAGTTATTTGCAATTGTTTGAAATAAATTAAAGACCGCGTCCTTAATTAAATTTTCTTAAAGTAAATATTTAGCCAAAGTTATACAAAATTATGTTTTGAAAAAAAAATTAGGCTACGTAGTACAAACAATTTCCAACATTTCTATGTAACGGTTTTGCGATATCTGCTCCCTTTCAGAATTTAAAAAAATAAAACTTAGTAAAATAGCAAAATAGGGCCCAGTGGTCTTAATTGCAGACGCCCTCACTTCTACTGGTAACGTCTGGTCAGCATTTCATTTTAGTTCAACGACTGACATCGCCAAGTACTGACGGTGTCCCATTATTTAGCCTGTAAACTCAGCAGCAAACGCAGCCCATATAGGCCTAGGTGCGGACTGCGGCGTGTGAAAACATGAATCCGCAGTACTTGCTGGAAGTGACGATACATTCCCGCGTGACGTGACGAGAGATGGCGAGGCTGGTGGTCGCTCACCCAGGCCAACTAAACAATATTATTCCTGTGTTGCCACACGACTTCCGCGACGACACCGTGGGTGAGGGGGGAGGATATTACGGAAACCACGTGCCGCCAACAACACACAGCAGCTCGAGGACTTCCGGAAAGCATTGCCACAACTACAACACTTCCGTGCCGATAACGTGGCCGGCACCAGCAGTTGTTGACGGCGCGGGGGAGGGAAAAACACGGTGTTACAAAGACAACATGCTGCCGGGACTGAGTCACACAACCAACAAGTACATTACACTATTCGAATTATGTAATTGTTCCGGCTGGGAGTGTTCTAATTTCCTGTTTCTGGTGAGTTAACGTGATTACATTCTTAAGAGTGCGTGGTAGATACTTAAACGCTAAAAACATCAATTGATTTCTACGCTTTTTTCGAAGCCAATATGGATAAAATACTCAATGACAATCCTAGATAATGGTATTTGCCAACTTTATGAGTAAATATTTATCCACAATTACTAATATGTTACGCGTGATTTGCGCCGCAGTTAAATGCATGAGGTTCCGGCGTCAGAGATTGTACCTCCGGGGTTCGTAACACTGGAAACAACTTTGTTTAAAACGTTGGCTAAAACTATTGTCTAGGATTTCTATTGTTTAACTCTCGCAAATTGACTTCAAGAAACCTACAGTTATAGATTAATGCTTTTAGAGTTGAATTATGTACCACGCCCTCTTAAGTGGCTAACTTCTAGCCTATTTATTCCTTTATTCATATAATATCTAATAATAAACACCCACCCTATGAGCAGGGGCGTCATTTATGAGGGGCAGGGGAGGGGGCAAATGCCCCCTCCCTGGATTTAGAAGGAAATGTGTGTAAAAATGTTTTGTGTATTTTGTTTTTTTAAATAATACTTACTTACGTAAGCGCATAAAACCAAAGTTTTTTATTAAGGTTTATAAATTATACATACTTAGTTAACTAAAAAGACGCAATAATATCACTGTCACCAAAAAAATCTTGCCCATCCCCCTCCCCAAGAAAAACATTAAATGACGCCCCTGACTATGAGATGGCGGGTATTCTGTACAATTTATCCATACATACATCGCACATAGTACATTCACCCTTCCATCAAACTGTGCTTCTAAATCCGCCACTGCCTTAATGTACATTAATTAAAAAACACTTATAAACTATGCTTCTTTTTTGACACAGCAATCTGTTATAAACATGTTTGTGGGGCCCTCATAGCGGAAAGGAGGAAAAAACGGACGGAGAAATATCAATGAGGGGGGGATTCCATTGCCCCAAACAAAAAAAAAGTTTCGCACACGTTATTGAGGCTGTATTAATACTGCAAGTTCGTAATTATTTCTGGTTGTACGATAGACACTACAACAGTGTCGCTGCCAGTCAATAAAAAAAAAAGGGGGGGGGGGCAACTTAAGGCCATGCTTTCTTATTTGTTATGTTTTCACGGTAATTATTAGCTTGAACGAGTGCAGGTATCACAAATCCGATTGGCAGTTTGTTTATAACGGTTTTGCCGGATAATTATTATTATTTTTTTTTTCAAAACAAGAAATTACACGGTTTCTTCTTATCGATCACTAAACATAAACTTCGTAATTACATGATTAGTTAAGAGTGCATGGTAGATAAATAAACGCTGAAAACATAAATTGATTTCTACGCTATTTTCGAAGCCAATATGGATAGAATACTCAATGACAATCCTAGATAATGCTATTTGCTAACTTTATGAGTAAATATTTATCCAGAATTACTAATTCGTTACGCGTGATCTCTTGCGCCGCAGTTAAACGCACGAGGTTCCGGCGTCAGAGATTGTGCCTCAGAAGTTCGTAACACTGGAAACAATTTTGTTGTAAACCTTGGCTAAAACTATTGTCTAGGATTGCCATCGTTTATCTTTCGCAGATTGGCTTCAAGAAACCTACAGTTATAGATTAATGCTTTTAGCGTTGAATTATGTACCACGCCCTTTTAAAACCATGGTATTTACTGTCTTGAAAAAATTAGCCCACGTGATAAAAACAAGTCAAAACCAAACTGCCGAACATAATTTTGATAATCTGCTCTCGTTTAGGCTAGACATTTATTATACATAAAACGGTAGAAACAGGAAATCATTGCCTGGACGGCTCGTGTCTACAGCTCACGTAGTTATGCTAATATCTTCTGTTGTTTCTAGGTAACTACTTGTCACAGTCTTGTCACGCCATGTGCAGTAATCAGTGAAACAACTCTAAATAGGCCTGGTGTTTCAAATCTAGCTCGTCGCCAGATAAATTACTTCATAACCCCCAATACTTAAGTGCGGGAATTTGCGGGACTCAAGTAATACTTTTTAGTGAAATATTGTTGAAAAACACTGTTACGGTGCTGTATCGCCAAAGAAAACCAAGAGAGAACCTAGAAAACCAAAGGAAAAAAATCCGAACTGGCTCATAGGCAACATATACATAAACAATTGAACCTAAACAATCCCACGAGAAATTGTACCAAATCACAGGAAATATTAACAAACGAAACATTATAAGTTCAAAAACAAATCAGTGACACAGCATGGCGGGAAAGAAATCAAGGAAAACTGAAAAGTCAAGACATAAAAACAGGGGCGTCATTTCAGGTATTTCT